>PVLA01005947.1:0-134653 GCA_004027455.1 Hydrochoerus hydrochaeris
GAGTATTCTAAAGGATATAACTGCATGTATGTTTGAGTGTGTGGAATTAATAACCATGTTGCTAAAGTTTTAGTTGGATGGATGAGCAAAACTGACTGCAGTCTCACTGTTTGGATGTCCACTTTGTGGACTTTACTTTTGTAACTTGAACAACTGCATCTAAGAGGAAAGTATGTAATTATCAACTAGTGATTTTTTTACTGGTTGCTATTTTTTGTTGTTGTTGTTTCATTTTGTTTTTGAGATTTTGTATTGTTTCTACCCTCTTTCTGTTTCAAAATTTTTTCTTTAAATAAAAAAAATTAAAAAAAAAAGCAAGAGGAGGAAAAGAAAGTGCTCTAAAAGAGATAACTGTATGTATACTTAAGTGTGTAGGATTGATAACCATTTTACTAAGTTTTTGTTGGATTGGTGAACAGAACTGTTTGCAGCCTCACTGTTTGAATCTCCACTTTTAATACTTTAATTTTGTAACTTGAACAACTATATCCAAGAAGACAATATGTAATGTATCAAATAGTGATTTCTTACTTTTTTTTTTGAAATTCTGTATTGTTTCTACCCTTTTTTCTGTTTTGCTTCCCCCTCTTTAAATAAATTTATTTTAAAAAATTGAAAAAAAAAAGAAATGGCAACTGATGAAGGGAACAAAAAACTGATATAATGCTCTGCTTAAAAACGTAAAGACTGCGTGCAAAAAGCTGAAGTTGAATGTTGCTTTAGTTACATTCCCATCACTGTGACACAATCCCTGACACCCATAACTCCTAAGGAGAAAAGTTTCCCTTTACATTTTGTAGGGGTTTCCATTCATAGTTGCTGACTCTAAGGGGCATCACAGAAGGGAAACAGCTCGTGACAAGGTAGTGGGAAGCAGAGAGAGACGGAGGAAGGAGGAATGGAGAGAGGAATGGAGATGCAGCCTGGTCCGTGCCTCTAGGGACCTAATGCTTGGAATAGGCCTCAGCTCCCACCATCACATTTAGTTACAAACCCATCGGTGGGCTAATCTACCAATGGCTACTGCTCCCATGATCCAACTGGGGCCTGAATACCCACCTCTGAGCACGCGAGGCTTTGGAGGATGTCTAGATATAAATCAAAAGAGACCTTAACCTGTACCACATAGAAAAACTAACTCAAAAAAAAGTCAAAGACTATTGATTTGCCAATGATTTCTTGGATATAGCAATAAAAGCAAGAGCAAAAAGAGAAAATCTAGAGAAATTAGGGTTTAAACTTTAAACTTTTATGTCTCAAAGACACCATCAGCCAAAGGAAAGACAATGTACAGACTGGGAAAATGTATTCACAAATCATCTGGTAAGGAATTAATATTCAGGACATATGAAGAACCTGTACAATTCAAGAATAAAATAAATGCAATTTAAAAATAAGCAGGCTTTATTGGCTGTTTTGTTTTTTGTTTGTTGTTGTTGTTCCTTTTTGATAGGACCAAAAGTCTCACACATCTGAAGAAGTGCTCCCTTAAGAAGCTGAATCCTCAGCCCTGAGCGAAATATGTGAAGTCATTTCCCCAAAGAAGATACGCACATGATCAATAAGTACATAAAAAGATGCTCAATATCATTACTAGTTAGGAAAACAAACCAAATTTTCATTAGGATGTTTATCATCCTAATGAAATTTTATTAAATTTAAAAATAGAAGGCAGGGGATTTAGCTCAGTGGCATAAGCGCCTGCCCAGAAAGTCATGAGTTGGAACCCAGCACCAAAAACAAACAAACAAACTAATTAATTAAATAATAAATTTAAAAGTAAAAATAAGTGGGGGAGAAATGAAGCCTTTGTGTTTTATTGCTGGGAATGTAAAATAGTGTGGCTATGGCAGAAAATATGGCAATTCCTCAACACATAAATACAGAATTACTATATGATCAAGCATTCCAATTTTGAGTAAATAAAAAAGTGAAATTATTAGCTTTCTATGAGTGTTATAACTGATTAGTACAAATAACAAATGTTTTTCTCACAATTCTGGATCTTAGATTCCTAGCTCAAGTGCTACAAGGGTTGATTTATCCTGAAATCACTCTGTGTCAACTTGTGGGGTGGCGGTTTCTCCCTGAGTCTGCACACAGCCTTCCCTCTGTAATCTGTCTGTTTTACTCTCTTTCTATGAGACTCACTGGGTTGGGGCTCAGAGCAGTGACCCAATTCCAACTTCATTGCTTCTTTAAAAACACTATCTCAAAATGTACCACAGTCAGATGTGAATTTCAACATAGGAATTTGAATTTGAATTTTAACATATAATTTAACCCATGACATCTTTTTTTGTTTTGTTTGTTTTTGTTTGTTTGCTTTGAGACAGGGTCTTGCTAAGCAGTGCAAACTGGCCTTGAACTAGTTTATGTAGCCCAGGCTGGCCTTGAACTCCCAGCAATCTTTCTGCTTCAGCCTCCTGAGTACTGGGATTACAGGCACATACCACCACACACAGCTATGACACTCACATTTAAAGCAATGTTATTCCCAATAGTCAAAGCGTGGAAACAGCCCAAATGCTCATGACAGGTGAATACATACATACCAAATGTGATATATATATATATAACTAATATATAATATATATAATGGAACTTATGGGCTTTCAAAAGGAAGGAAATTTTAACATATGCTGCAATTTAGATGAGTCATGAAGACATTATACTAAGTAAAATAATCCAGTCACAAAAATACATATATTGACTGATTCTACTTGTATGAGATTCTAGAGTAGTCAAATTCAAACAGACAAAATTCCATACAATTCTACACTTAAAAATTGCTGAAATGATAAACTTGGTTATGTATTTTCATACTATGATTTTAAAAGGGTAGAAAAACATTGCTTTTAAAAGATGAAGCTTTAAAATTGTTATATTTTTGTTTATCCTAACACAGGGACATGTTTTTTTGGGAGAGGGTGATCTTGTTTGTTTGTTTTGCTATTCTGTGCTCCAAGAAATGCTAAAACATAATTCAATCAATGTAAAGTCTGATTTTAAAAAGAAATTTTATGGCCAGAATGGAGCCTTGCAAGACCTACTTTACTTGCAAGAGGTGCTTCTTGTTTTTCAGTTTGTTTGTTTTGTTTTGTTTTGTTTTGTTTCAACTGAGCTAGTCTTTTTATGGGTTTGGTAATCTCTTTCAAGGTTAACCACTTCCTTTGGAGGTGATGAAATGTATAAGGTTCCACTTCAAATGTTGGCACTGCTGTGAAAAATTTAGTTTTGGCTCAGAGATGCAGAGGTTTCTGTGTATGGTCTGCTGATTCTACTGCGACAGAGCAGAAACATGAGAGTAGTGAACCAGGGGGAAAGCGCTGACCTCCGAGAGAGAGAAAGAAGAGGCGTGGAGAAGACACACCCTGGTTCTCAAAACTGTGCCTCAGGACCACTCCCTTAAATAGATGCTCACCTCGTACATCTTCATCATATCCCTACAATTCCATCAAATTACCACTGGATTAATCCACTAATGACGTTAGAGTCCTCAGAATTCAATCACCTCCTAAAAGTGCAGCAACAAATAAGCCTTCAGTACAATAAGCCTCTTGGGTCACACTTACAACGCTGCCGAACACTTCCACTGCAAAGTATTTTAGGGAAGTATTATACGGCATATCACTAACCCAGGAAAAAACACACAACAGTAAATTCTAATTTAAATTGCTTTTCACTAATTTAAATTTTAAAAAAATCTAAGCCAAATTATAGTAAATAAGTTCTGAAGAGTCTGCAGATGTAAACCAACTAATCCTTCATCATTTTTTTAATTTAAAGAAAACCTAGTTTCTATGATCTCACAAAACTTCTCAAACTTACATTAAAATGCTCAGTTAGTCTATTGTAAGGATTGTTTTACAAATACATACCTGTTTCTATCTTTACTATGAACTGAGAATTTTAGTAAATAATTAGTAAATATTCCTCATTAATTCCTCCATGTCTAATTAATGCACATTGAGATTTCAAAAAGATCCTTTTTTTGTAATTGAAAAAGGGAGGAAAGAGAAAAAGGAGAGAGAGAAAGAGAGAGAGAGAGAGAGAGAGAGAATGGTTAAGTGACTATATTTAGAAATAGTGAATATTAAGAATTTAAATACTCAACTCACATCTAGTTAATCCATAGGCTCATACTTAAAATTTGAATCATGTTACTACTGAAAATATGTTTTCAGAAATTCACCAACTGAATGAAAGCTAGGAAAATCCACAAAACACTATTTGATAAAAATTTAAAGTTGAGGGCCCAGGCCTTCCTTAAAGCGCTCTCCTCTGTGTATCTAGATGTGATCACTAGGCAGGTGTTCACACTTCGGCGACCTCACGGAGATTTTTTTTGTAATAACCCTTTGGTCTCAGCTAGAACTGTTCTAACTTGGAGATGCTACAAGTCTCAATGACTGAGTATCATAAAGTGGTAATAAAATTAAATTATGTCCATAAGATTAATAACATGATGAACATACAAACCACAGAAGTGAACTGTTTAGGTTTCTGCCCAATGCCTGCCATTTGATCCTTTCCTTGCCGATTTTTCTGGGCCATTATTAGGGAATCATTCTTCTTAGATAACTTTAGATAATGATCCTTATGCTTCACTGTGGTGGTTATCAGTTATATTTGGAGATCAGGCCAGCTCTCCAAAGGAAAATCACCTGAACACACATATGCACCCAAATAGAATTGGATAAAAAGAGTATTAATAAGTGTATTTTTCCCCTCAGGTTTCAGCTCAAAATTCATCAACTCAGAAAAGTTTACCCTCATCCTTCAAGCCAGATTAGGCTCCATACATTGATCCTTCAAGACAATTATAATGTGGTCTCATAATTCTCATAATACATCTATTCACATGATTGATGTTTCACCGCACAGATTAAGCCATCCATAGACATGTGACAAATAAACAATGCTGAGTCAAGATCATCAGCTGGACATGCTGCCACACATCTTTAGGCCCAGCTACTCAGAAGGATGGAGCAGGACAATCACCAGTGGAAGGCCAGCCTCGGGAATATAGCGAGACTCTCTCTTGAAAATGATTAGTTATCTAATTATCAGACACTGCATAAGCATATATTGGGGAAATACCAGAGTAAAGGTTAATCTGAGTAAAGATTAAAAATTGGGATTTTATTCTAAATTAGAATATAAAATTGGTTAACACGAGGCATATTGCTTTTGATAACAAGTTAAAAAAAAGTAAAGAATTAAAATTCCAACCAAAAAAGTAGTAAATATGTATGCAATCTTGAAATTATTCAAAACAGACATTACTTAAAGAGCATTTAATTTGGAAGACTGTAGGTCTTAATTTGCTTTTTTTCTCCATGTTCAAAAAAGCAGCAAAATGAATATCTTCTAGGAGACAGTGGTAAAGTATGGTCTATTTAGCTCTCATTTCACACGCTTCCCACCTATTGGGAACAGGGGAGCATCTTTGTCAGGCTCTGTCTGTTTTAAGTCAACACCATTCTATTCATAGCACTGAGGATCTGAAATGAAAGTCAGTGTTCTGTTTGATTTCCTACTATCATAATGTGCCTTCAGTCACAGCCACCTTCCAATTGCTTTTTCCTGGAGAAGACTGCAGTATGATAAGCTCACAGCCCCAAACCTTAATAAACCAGTGGGCACAGAGAATGGAGGTGAAGAATGTACGAAAAGAGATTATCAAATCTCATTTATTTCTAATTTCACTTGTTCAGCACACATATATCTTTTTTATGCTTAAATATAATCTTCAAATCATCCATTCAAAAAAGAACTTTCAAATTAATTTAATTTCCCTTCAAGAATGTACTAAACAAAGCAACAAAATACGATCTCAGCAGCTCAGCTGTATTTTTTTATTTCTCAGAGGATCATTGGCAGATATTCTGCTACACGAATTTCTTTGGGGAATCCATGCACTACCTCAGAACTTTCTGGTCTTTAATGCAAACTTATACTAAAATTAGTAGAAGGAGCTGTTCTAGCGTCTACCAAAACTGATAATAATCATTCATCACTTAGATTCTCTTCCTCAGAAAGTAACAGAAACTGCACATAACAAGCATTTAAACATAGTAGCAGAATTCAGAGGTTGACAGGCCTCCGTTTGATCAGGTTGGCCAACAACGCCATGGAGAACTGAACACTGCTCACTCTTTCACCCAGATCCCCAGCATTCGGCCCTTAACCCGCAGGGCTGTTTCTTTGTGAACATCAGGTGCTTACACAATCATCTTCAAGGAAAGAAGGACAAAGGCAAAAGGAGCCTTCTTGGCCCACCTTCTCTCTATAGGTAAGAAACAACTTTCCCAGAACCTCCAACAGAGCTCTCCTTTCAGCTAATTCATCAGTACTGGGTCACCTCCTGCTATTCAAAAGGGAGATGTAGGTTTTTCAGATGACACCTGTCAATCAACCAAAAATTATGGTTAATTTCTCAAAGACACAATTATAATCTTGTTTTCAGCAATTCAATTCCTTGAACAGGGACATGTGGTGAAGCAGAATGGGATCAAAGTATAAAATATTGATAAAACCTTGGTCCTGAATAGTTAAAATTTTAGTAAAAGGTTAAGAGAGTTTTATTCGTACTTTTGAGATAATTGTAAGTATGTGATATTTGCCTTAAAGTTTTCATAACTAAATATTAGCGATTTATGATTTTCCTTCTTATAGTGAGTTTTAACATTTACTAAATGACATTTGTTAAATTAAGTCGACAAATTCTCCAAAAAGAGTCACGAAATTGTACGAAAGTGTCAAAGCGTTAATGTTGTGGGCCCACAGAATAACCTTCCTGTTGTCTCTGCAGAGGCTGCCCCTCATCGGATAGAACCTGGCTCCCCACCACCCAAGGTGCCAGGGGCTCCCTTTGCTATGCTGTCGCCACAGTTGTTCAGCACCCCACACAAGTAACTTTTGACCACGCTTTTAGTTGGCCTACCTGTGGGCTTGCCTTACCCATATTTATCACTTTATTCATAAAACATTAAAGGGACATCAAGACCTCTCCTAAACTGGCACACGATTACAGAAGGACTTCACTTGACAGTGAGAATATGTCCTGAAAAACATGTCATTTTGTCATTGTGAGAACATCATAGACTGTCATTATGCAGACATAATTAGATGATTAATTCTATGGACTTGTGTGTGTGGTCTACCATTAATCAAAATGTCATGATGTGGTGTAAGACTATATATCCCAAAAGAAATTGGTTTGGAAAAGACTTTTCCTGAGAAAACTGTGCTCACTCCAAAAAATCAGTTCTTCCTCTTCTAGGTTCTCCCTAACTGTTCACTTCAGAATTGACCATGAATTTGCCCTGGTTGAACTTGCAATCATCAGTTCATGGTGCGTCCTCTTTTGGACAAGCAGTATATTTGTCCTTCTTTACTTCTCTGGAGTAGTTAAGTTTTCACAGCTTCTCTACTGTCATGTGTACTGTGCTAGAGTGAAGCATTCCAATTTGTGCATGTCTTTAGACAAAGTGCTCCGGATAATAGAGATGCCATGAGTATACAACGGGAAAAGGGGTGGCCTCTTCAGTAAATAGTTCCAGGGAAACTAGTGATCTACATGTAGGAGGGTGACACTGGAATCTTATCTTGTATTATACACACCCCCAAAAACTGAAACAGATTAAAGATTTTAAAAGACCTGAAACCACAGAACTAGTAGAATAAAACATTAGAGCCAAGCACTAGTACATATGCAAAGTTTTTTTAGATATTTACCCCAGAAGTATAAGCAACAAAAAGAAAAATAGACAAATGGGACAACATCAAAATAAAAGCTTCTCTATAGCAAGAAAGCAATATAAATATAATTTTATTAAAGACTGAATCTACTCATAGATGCTGGGAGGGTAAAATTCATTAATACTTAGAACTTAAGACAGTACCTGGCATATAGAAAGTACTGCTGAAGTGTTCATTAAATTGATTTTTGTAAGAAAAAAAATAGTTGTGAATTATTACAGAACAAAATTGGAACAAAATTCAGGACAGGTTGGAAGTTGCGGGAGTGTTACACTCTGTTACATGTGCGAGGAATTTGATCCCTGTCAAATAATGGCAGCTCGGGAGCGGTCCAGTCATGGTTCGGCAGAGCAAAGACAAGAATGGGGGCACAGAGTCCCAGTGATCTCATGGAGACCGGAGGCAGGAGACCCATTGGTAGCGTCCCCATCAACAGAACAGGAAAAGGTGAAAAGATGCAGCCAGGTTGCTTCTGATGTGCCGTGTTCTGGGAGGCCGCTCTATGACTGTTGTATGACTCCAAAATGGCTTACACAATAGTTCTTCATTCATTTTCGACTCATGGAAAATCAGAATCAATTTTGTATTTGTGCTATAGATAAGGGCAGCTTAATAAGGGCTTTTGCTGGATGTGCTAGTTGTGAACTTGTGCTAGGCGCTGCAGCACGCATGTCACACAGTTTCTCATAAACATGCAGCGCTGCAGCAGAGACTGCATGTCTGTGCTGTGCACAGGAAGCACCCAGGGCTGAGGAAGCTCTGTGACACTCCACCAGGCACAGCTGACACTCAGATGCAGGCCTCTCTAGTCCCCCTCTCCAGTTCCAGGGCCGGTGATGTTCTGGGCCACGTTAGAGAATGAATGTTAAAGAATGAATTCTGTCCACAGGAGGGAACGGCTATCCCATCTCTCTTTGATAAATCATAAAGCTGGTATTTTGATCTCTGCTTCTCCATCTCTTGATGTCTCTTCATTGAATCTGAGTCAAGGAAGAGAAAGAGGTTAAGAGTGACGACGAATACACACTTTACACTGAAGTGCACCCTTGAAATGGGCCCGCAGCAGCACACAGGTTGACTTGGATGTGCGCTAGTATGAAAGAGGAAGTGAAGGTTCTTGTGGAACCACGCAGAACTCACACTACAGGTCATTACACCAGTAGCCACCTCGTCGCTCAGAACCAGTGAAGATCTTGATCTTTACTGATTCTCCTTTCTGTGGATTTTAGAAATTCCTGTGTCCTCTCTTCTCTCAAGAATGGGCTGGTCATCTGCAGGAGTCTAATTATTTTTTAACTAAGCTGACTGGTACACTTTAGATCTACATAATGATCATACTCATAGGGAATCTGTTGCTGTACATGATATACTTTGATTCCTCCTTTTTCTCCAATCCCCCGCTTTCAACTTCTTTTTGCCTCCTTATTTACAGAGCTTTGTTTCCATTTTGTCCTAATTTTATCGTTATTTTTTCTTTTCCCTTCCTTTCCCCCTTCCCCCTCCCTGGTTCCTCTTTTTAAAAAAAATTCTTCACTTTCATAATATCTATTGTACATTTTTGTCCTTATTTACTCTTTCAATTTCTCACACAAGGGAGATGATGTAACATTTAGACATGTGTATGATTCAGTTCACTTAAGAGTCTTAAGGTCCATCTATTTAGCTATAAATGTCTCAAATTTATCCTTCTTTACGCTTGAGCAATAATCTAATGTACAAAAAACCCCACATCTATCTTTATCCATTCCTCAGTTGATGGAAATTTGTTTTTGTTTTTCCAAGATTTAGTTTTTACATACTGTGCTACTATAAACAGGGGTGCACATATACTGCTGTGCTATGATGTTTTTAATTCTTTCTGGAAGATAGCTAGAAGGGGGAAATCTGAGTCAAACAGAACCTCTAATTCTACTTTTTCAGGAATCTCCCCACTGATTTCCACAGTAGTTGCGCCAGTTTACACTCCCTCCCAAAGAGGAGAAGATTCCTTTCCCACAGCCCCTCCAGCATTCGTTATCAGTTGGCTTCTTGATGGCAGCCGTTCTTTCTGGGGTGAGATGATATTTCAGTATTGTTTTAATTTGCATTTCTTGAATGACCAGTGATGTTGCACATTTTTTCATATTTTTATTTTCTGTTTGTATTTCTTCATCTGACGGGTGTGTATTCCTCTCAGATGCCCATTTTTGGAGAGGGTCTTTAAATTGCAGGAGTGGTTCTGATTTTTTTTCAATTCTTTATATGTTCTAGGATTTTAGGAATTTTTCTTTAGTTCTGTGAGGTATGTTCATGACTTCACACTTGCCAGGCGTTTGTGTGACTGAGCTAAGTCCCCAGCCCTGTTCTAGATATCAGTTCTTTGTCTGAGGGACAACTGGCTAAAATTTTTCCCACCCTGTGGGTTTTCTTTTCACTTGTTAGTGATTTCTTTTATTGTGCAAAAACTTTTTAATAAAATGAGATCTCAGTTGTTGATTCTTTGTAGTATTTTCCATGCAATTGGGATTTTTTTCTTGAAAGCTTTGCCTATACCTAAGTCTTCAAGAGTTCTGCCTATTCTCTGTCCCAGTAGATTTGGGACACTACACAGTGTTTCTGTTTTAATATTTAGATCTTTGATCTATCTAAAATTGAGTGCATGGGGAGACACAAGGGTTTAGTTTCAGTCTTTGACATGGGGAAAATAAATTTTTTCAGCACCATTTATTACAGAGTCTATTTTTCTCCCAGTAAACTTTTGGTCCCTTTGTCAAGGATAAGGAGGTTGAGTGTGTTGGAGTTATTTCTGCAGCTTCTAACCTGTTCCATTGATCCTAAGGTCTGGTTTTTGTGCTGGTACTTTGCTGTCCTTTACACAGTATCTCTGTAGTTTAATTTCAAGTCAGGGATTGTGATATCTCTTGCCTTGTCTTTACTGCCTAGGATTGCCTTTGCTATTCTAGGTCTCTTCTGCTTCCAAATGAATTTTAGGAATTTTTTTCAGTTCTGTGAGGTATGCTAATGGAATTTTAATTGGTATTGCATTAGATCTATTTAATAATTTTGGGAGTAAGATAATTTTCACTATGTTGATTGTTCTTATGCATCAGTAAGGGATATCTTTCCATTTTCTGATATAATCTTCAATTTCTTTTTTCAGAGTACTGTAATTTTCAGTGTATAGGTCTTTTACTTTCTTTGTTAGATTAATTCCTAAATATCTCATTTTTTGATACTATTGTGAAAGGTTCTTTGCTTAATTTCTCTCCCAGTGCCTTTGGTGTTTGTGTACAGGAATGCTGTTGATTTTTTAGTGCTGACTTTGTATCCAGCTATGCTGCTGAACTTGTCTATTAAATCCACAAGTCTTCTGTTGGAGTTTTTGGGGTCTTCTATTTAGAGTACTACTTCATCTAAAATAATGCTAATTTAACTTCTTCCTTTCCTATCCTTATTCCTTTTATTTCTTTTTTTTCTAATTTCTCTGGCTAATATTTCCAGAACTATACTGAATAGGAGTAGTGACATGGGCATTCTTGTCTTATTATTGATTTTAGAATGAAAGCTTTGTATTTTTGACCATTTTGTATGATGTTGCTGTTGGTTTTCCATAGATGGTATCTGACCACTGTGCAATGGAAACGGAGCTCATAGCAGAGAAACCACAAAATCCCCATGCACACATGAAAGTTAAATAGCACCCTCTGATCAGCAAGTGGATTACAGATGACATTACACAGGAAATTAAACATTGTCTACAACTATATAATAATGCTAATACAAGGTGCTAGAACTTATGGGACACAATGAAAGCAGCCCAGAGAAGGAAATTTATAGTGATGAATTCTCACATCAGGAAAACAGAATGAGTTCAAATCAACAACTTAACTTTGAACCTCAAAATTCTAGAAAAAGAAGAACAAATCAAACCCAAATCTTATATGAGAGAGGAAATTATAAAAATCAGAGCAGAAATTAATACAATTGAGACTAAGAAAACAACTCAAAGAATCTATGAATCAAAGACTTGGTTTTTTGAAAGATTAAGTAAATAATGATTATTTAAATAAATAATAAATAATTTATGATTTATTATTATTTAATATTTATTTTTTATTATTAGCAGAAAAAGACTCAAATCCACACAATTAAAATGAAGAGGATGAAACAGCAGTGGATCTTGGGGAAATCTAGAAGATCATCAATACCTACTTTAAAAATCCTACTCTCATAGGATAAAAAACAAAAAATGGGCAGATGCTTAGATACATATAAATCACCAAAGCTGAATCAAGAAGATATAACTTTGTTGGATCTTTGAGCAGAACTGTTTGCAGTCTCACTGTCTGACTGGCTACTATGTATCCTTTAACTTTGTAACTTGAACAACTACATCCAAGATGACAATATATAATTTATAAACTAGTGATTTCTTTGTGGGTTTTTTCTCTTTTTCCTTTTTTTTTCTTTTTCTTTCTTTCTTTTAGAATTCTGTATTGTTGCTACCCTTTTTTCTGTTTTGCTTTTTTTCTTCTCTTTAAATAAAGTTTTAAAAATGTATAATTGCTATTATAAAAAAGAGAAAATAGGAAGTGCTATAAAAGATACAGCTGCATGTATGTTTAGGTGTGTGGGATTGATGACCATATTTTTAGGTTCTTGTTTGGATTGTTGAACAGATCTGTTTGCAGTCTCACTGCTTGAGTGTCCACTTTGTGTGCTTTAATTTTGTAACTTGAAAAACTTTCTAAAAGAACAATATGTAATTGATCAACTAGTGATTTCTTACTGTTTATCTTTTTTGGGTTTTTTTGAAATTCTGTAATATTTCTATCCTTTTTGTTTTTTTCTCTTTAAATAAAAAATTTTTTAAAAAAGAAGATATAAAAATTCTAAATACCAATATCAGGCAATGAAATTGAAAATATAATTAAAAATTTACCAACAAAAGAAGCCTAGGTCTTGATGGATTCACGACTGAATTCTACAAGAAATTTAAAGACCGAATACCACTGCTCCTCAAACTCCTTAATGAAATTGAAAGGGAACCAGGACTCCCCAAAACATTCCTGGAGTCAAATATTACCCTGACAGCAAAACCAAAGAAGAACCCAATCAAAAAAGAAAACTAGAGGCCAATCTCCCTAATGGACATAAATGCAAAAGTCCTCAGTAAGATACTGGCAAACAGCAAATCAGCAAGAAAATTATACACCATGATCAAGTAGGATTCAACTCAGGGATGCAGGGATTGCTCAACATATGGAAATCAATAAATGTAACACATCATATTAACAGAGCCAAAGACAAAAATCACATGATTATCTCAATAGACACAGGAAAACCATTAGACTAAGCCCAATGCCTATTCATGATTAAGAAAAACTGTACAGAAAATTGGAATAGATGGTCTTTAACTCAATGCTGTCTAATTATAGTTTCAATCTTCTTGTTTGAAAGGAATAATATTTTTCTGAAAGACCATTTCAATGATCATCTCTTTCAGAATTAATTGGCATTTTATTTATTAGCCTTTTGATTTAAGTAAAAGTATTTGAAGGTACTTTCAGAAAGCAATTTCTCAGACTCAGAGGATGGATGTGTTTGGCTGGTTGGTTATAAATGGCAGAGAAATGCCTCCCAATCCAAACTTAGTCAGCTTTGGGGATGGTCAGATGATAAACTATTGTGAGGACTCTTGTTCCTGCCTAATTAGAAATTCTTGTTTACTTGACAGATAATGGCTCCAAATTCAACTAAGCACAGATGAGTTGAATGAGGAAAATTTATCCAGACTCCCTGCACAAAGAGAATGGAATCTGGCTACTGAGAAGTATCTTGAAACCATTTTCTCAAGTGATGATTTAAGTCTAAAAAGAAATTGGTTTAATAACTGAGAAAAATCACCAAAAAGATAAACTAGGAAATATTTGTAACATTTGTAACTGGCAGGCAACATTGAATTATTATGACAGTACAGGCAAAAGTTAAAATATACTTTTTATTGACTGCTATATGAAATTGTTTCACAGGAATGGAATTCTGTCACATTAAAAGTTATTGGTATGTAGCTTTTTGTACTCCCTACAGACTAGACATAGTGTACGCAAGAAGCATTGTGCAGGGTGTTTTTACATAGTTTCTTCTCATAAGAAACTAGACAGCTCTTAAATGGAGAGGGAAGAGATACAAATATGAAATACCTATAAACAATTTAAAGCAATATATGAAATGTCTATATGGTATTTACAGCTTCTTCCTCAGACTCAAATAAATCAAAGAAACATAAAAACATAAAAACAACCTTCCAAAAAGTATCTTTTTCTCCTGTTTCAGTGACATTTGTTGCTTTCAGCTAGAGGCAGCATTAGATCAAAGAAGATTCAATTCCTTAGATATATAAATAACAATTAAAGTAGCCAATTATTAAAATAAAAGAAGTGACTCTAATGCTTTTTTAAGTTGATTTTACTAGATTTGGTCTCTACGTAGACCTAATTCTGAGCGAGTGATGTAGACACTGTTGCTCAACTTATTCAATTTATTTAATAATTGAAATTGTTAGTGATGAATAAAACCATTTATAAAGCTCATAGAAAGGGAGTTTGTGTTCTAGTCAGTAACGTACATTTATAGCATCAAGGTTTACACTGATCTCATTTAGCTTTCCTTCCTTAAAGACACCTTCGCTCTTGATTATTTTCTCTTTAGACGCCCTCCTACTCTCATTAACTGCAGAAGTCAGTAACCAGCGTTCCTGTGCTGGTACCTTTCTCATCCTAAAAGAAACAACACTTACTGCTTACCAGGAGTGGAATCATGGAGAATCTTCTCCAGCCCTCAGTTCAGCACTCTGCGTAGCACAATAAGAATGCATTTATCAGTGTTTTTATAGCCATGAACCAAAGTTTATGAAGTAGTTTCTTAATTGGGTCCTTCAGGTCAGGCTTCACCACCCAAATGCATTATAAGGAAAACATGCACAGAAAAAAGCCAAAGCATCCCACGCTACCTGTGCTGACCACGGTGAAGTCTCCTGTGCTTTTTGGTGTTAGTCTGCTGTCATCTCATGCCTTGCCATGTGTGTTCCCCCTGGATTTCTATGAAAGCATTTTCTGAATAGCTAGTTACCAGATATTATTTAGTTATTGGTGCTTAGCTTTAAATTAGCCTTTTGCCCCTAATCTGTGAAAATGGATTTGAACCATTCATAGTTTTTCTTTGCCAACTGCGAAGATACTAACTTTGTCGGTAAAGACCGCTGCTTGCTCAGTGAAGGAACGTGCGCTCTGCCAAGCTTCCAGGAGGCTGGTAGCTTCTCCAGAACCAGCTCCTACAGGGCTGCACAGTAGCCAGCAGCTTCCCAGCCGGCCCTCTCAGAGGTTCAGTGGCTTCACAGACACAGCAGATCCAGTTCTCCTCTTTACCCTGGAGGAAACTTTTAGTAAGTTCCAGAAGTGCATTTTCAGCAGAGGCCACCATGAAGCACCATGGTTAATCATTAACCATCCTGTGACCTGGGGCTGAGGTTTGCCTCAGCCTTTCCCTGGAAACGCGTGACTGCTCCTAACAGCTGCTCTTCCCCTATTGCTGTTCTTCACTTCTAACCAGTCAACCTCTCATTACTCCAACGCCCTGCCATGATTAATAATCCTTTCTCAACATCCGCTGCTCACATTTCTAGGTGGCGTCTCCTCTGACAGGAGCTGGACTGGCACACAGAGTGATAATAATTGATAGTAAGGTCATACCACACTAACATCCCTTAAAATTAAGCAGTTAACCAAGTATGGAAGTTACTTATTGTATTGTTATTATCAGTATTTATTTTGATACAAGGCTAAATTTAAATTTTTGAATATTTTAATTACAAATGTCAGAGAATAGTTCTTAGTAACTATTAAATTGAATAATGCAAAAAGTAAATAGTTAAGCATTTTTGGTTTTGGAAAAAAGAGGTTCATCCTTTTCTGAGGGGAGTGATGTTTTAATGTCAGGTTTGCACCATAGAAGGTGCATTAACTTCTGTCATCCTAGAAGTAGAATCGTTGTCTAATGGGATCCCATGAGTGTGAGCTGATGAGGTGTCGGACATCAGAGTAAGGGTTTTACAAACTTTGCCTAATTTGTTTATTTATTGGTGCTGGGGCTTGAACTCAGGCCCCCCACATATGCTAAGCACATATTTTACTGAGCTACACTACACCATCCTCAAAAAAATTACCTTATCAAATTATCCTTTTTAATTTATTTTAAAGAGAAAAAACAATAAAAACAATGGTACAAAATTTCAAAACAAGATAGTCAGGGAATAACAATGGTTAATTCATTGAATATTGTTATCTTCAAAATAGTTGCTCAGACTATAAGATATAGGCATGAAAAGCAATATAAACACACACCTTTATTTTCAGTGAACTAATATAAATCAGTAGTATAATTATCTTATCTTGAAAAAATACATATCTATCCTTTTCCCTGCCTTCTTTTCTCTCATCTTCCACCCCACTTTCTCTTTATTTTTCAAGTTTCTTCTCATTGCACAATATCTGTTGTACATTTTGCATCTTATTTATTCTTCCAAATTCTTATGCTAGGGAAACAACATAACATTTATACATATGTGTCTGATTTATTTCACTTGTAAATATAGTCTCAGCTTCATCCATAGACCTATAAAAGTCTTGAGTTTATCCTTCTTTATAACTCAGTAGTTTTATGTTGTATAAAAACATATCGCTTCTATCCATTCCTCAGTTGGTTAGCATGTGACCTGTTTCCAGGATTTCATTTTTATAAACTGTGCTACTATAAATGGGGCTGCACATATATCTCTATGGTATGATATTTTTAATTCTTTCAGAAGATAGCTAGAAGGGGAATACGTGGGTCAAACAGAACCTCTAATTCTATTGTTTTAGGAATCTCCACACTGATTTCCGCAGTAGTTGCACCAGTTTACACTCCCTCCCAAAGAGGAGAAGGTTCCTTTTCCCCTCAGCCCCTCCAGCGTTCTTGACAGGAACCATTCTTTCTGGGGTGAGAGGACATTTCAGTGACATTGGATATTTTTTCATATATTTATTTTCTGTTTGCATTTCTTCATCTGAGAAGTGTGCATTTATCTCATGTCCATTTTTCGCATTAGTAGCATTAGTTCTCTAAAGTTCTTGTGGAATTCAGCAGTGACTCTACCAGGACCTGGGCTTTTCTTTGTTGATAAGTTTATAAATACATTTTCAATTTCACTAACTGATACTGGGTTATTCAGAATTTTTATATCTTCTTGATTCAGCATTGGTAATTCATACTTATCTAGGAATCTGTTTCTTCTGTTTTTCATCCTATGAGAAAAAAGATTTTCAAAGTAGGTATTGATGATATTTTGAATTTCCACAAGATCTATAGTTTTTTCACTCTTTTCATCCCTCAGTGAATGAATTTGAGATTTTCTCTCCTTTTCTTCATAAGGTTGGCTAAGGGTTTATCAATTTTATTTATTCTTTCAACAAATCAACTCCTCAATCCATTAATTCTTTGTATTTTTCTTAGTCTCCATTACATTAATTTCTACTTTGATATTTATAATTTGCCCCCTTGTATGGACTTAGGCTTCTCTTGCTCTTCTTCTTCTAGAAGGTTGAGGTGTAACATTAGGTTGTTCATTTGTGCTCACTCTGTTTTCCTGATGTGAGAACTCACTGCTATAAATGTCCCTCTTAGAACTGCTTTCCCTGTGCCATGAGTTCTGGAATGGTGTATTTGCATTCTTGTTTCATTGTAGATATTATTTAATTTCTTCTTTAATTTCATTATTAATTACCAGTTATTTGGACAAGTGTTATGTTTTTTATTTGTCTTTTTGAGACAAGGTCTTGCTATGCAGTTCAGGCTGCCTTGGACTCACTTTGTAGCCCAGGCTGGTCTTGAACTTGCAATGATCCTCCTGCCTCAGCCTCCTAAGTGCTGGCATTACAGAAGTTCACCACCATGCCTAGCTAGAAGGGTATTATGTAATTTCCATGTTTTGTGGAGACTTTGTCTTTAATTTCCAATTTCATTGCCACTATGGTAAGATAATATGTGTGGGATAACTTTAATTTCTTTGTATCTACTTAAGCATGTTCTGTGGGCTAGTATATGGTCTATTTTAGAGAATGTCTGATGTACAACAGAGAACAACGTGTATTCTGATGGTGTTGTTGGAATACTCTGAAAACATCTCCTTAAGCCATTTGTTCACAGGTTGGTTGAGTTCTGATATTTTTCTGATTTTTTTGTCTAGTTTATCTTTTTGTGACAATATTATATTAAGGTTTGCCCTTAAAATTGCATTATTATTTGATTTTTTCATGTCTATTAATAATTTTCTTATATAATTGAGTGCCCCCATATTTGGTGCATAGATATTTATGGTTGTTAACTCTTTTTCTTTAAGTTTTCCTCTGACAAGTATGTAGTGACCTTCTTTATGTCTTTTGATTATTCTTGGTTTGAAGTTCACATTATCTGCAAATAGAATAGCAACTACTGCTTTTTTCTAGGTTCCTGTGGCATGGAAGATTTTTTTCCATCCTTTGACTTTCAGTCCATGGATTTCTTTTTTGTTTAAATGTATTTCTAGTATTTAGCATATTTTTGGGGCCTTGTTTCTTGATCCATTCTGCCAGTCTGTTTCTTTTCATTGGAAAGTTGAGGCCTTTTACAGTGATGGTTGCACCTGATGTGTATTGGCTTATTTTTGATATTTTCCTGCTGTTTGCTCCTTGCTTTTCCCCTCTGTTTAATTGCTTGCCCTGCCTGGTAGCTTGTTTAAGTTGTTGTTCTTGATCTTGTTTGTCTCTGTCTAAAATGTCTTTCAGTACTATTTGTAGGGCTGGTTTGGTGTTCATGAATTTCTGCAGTTGCTATTTGTGAAAGATTATACATCATGATCAAGTGGGATTCATTCCAGGAATTCAGGGATGGTTTAACATACACAAATCAATAAATGCAATACACCACATCAACAGAGCTAAAAACAAAAACCACATGGTCATCTCAATAGATGCAGAAAAAGCTTTTGATAAAGTTCAACACATATTCATGAAAAAAAGCCCTTCAGAAACTCAGAATACGTGGTGTCTACCTTAACCTTATAAAGGCCATCTATGAAAAACGAACAGCCAACATTATACTAAATGGGCAAAAACTGAAAGGTATAACTTTAAAATCAGGAACAAGACAAGGATGTCCACTATCACCACTCCTATTTAATATAGTTCTGGAAACACTAGCCGGGGCAATCAGACAAGAGAGAGAAATAAAAGAAATAAAGATAAGAAAGGAAGAAATTAAATTATCACTATTTGCAGATGACTCTATATGATACTCTACATAGAAGACCCAAAAAACTCCATTAAAAGACTACTAGAGGTAATAAACAAATTCAGCAGTGTAGCTGGATACAAAGTCAGTGCTCAAAAATCAATAGCACTCCTGTAAACAAACAAAAAACTCACTGAGAGAAAAATTATGGAAATAAAACCTTTCACAATAGCATCTAAAAAAATGAAATACTTAGGAATCAACCTAAGAATGTAAAAGACCTATATGCTGAAAACTTTGCTATGCTAAAAAAGGATATTGAATAGGATATTAGAAAATGGAAGGATAGAAGGAAGACAAAATGGCCGATCAGTGAGCAACAAAAAAAAAGAGCCTCCTGGGAGAAAAAACTCATACGCCAGAATAAAACACCCTGGAGAGACCCAGACAGAAGGAGATGGATCCTCTTGACACAGGAAGAAATTAAAACATAAAAAAGCTCATCAAATACATTGGGACTACAACAGGAACAGCTGGACATAGTATTTTCGCTGCGACCCAATTTTGCAGTGGACTGAATTTGCACCAGCCTGAATCTGCCACGGCTGGCAGAGCCACCCAAACTCATTCCCACCACAACTCATGGGAAGCAGACCAGTGCTGAAGTTGGGAGTTGGTGAGCCCGAAGGAGAGTGGAGCCGGCAAAGGGACCTTCGTTAATCCATGGTCAGTGCTGGGATTGGGACACCCCCTCCCACGGGAAGGGCGCGATCAAATGGGTGACATGTTGGAATCTGGCAGGAGGAGCCTGAACTGGGAGCAACAGTGACTTCAGTTGGTTCCTCCTTCCCCAAAGCAGATTCGTGGGATTTGCTTGGACTGGGCCATGCCCCTGGCTGGGACCCAGTGAGCCGTCCCAAATCGATTCCCTGTGCCTAGCAAGCACTAACCGGGGGAAGGCCTCTGCAATTTGGTTGGCCCGGTGGGGAGGGGCAGGCTTAGGCAGCCACTGCTTGCACCTCAGTGATAAGAGCAGTCAGGAGAGGGGGGAGGACTCTCGCAAGCATGCTTCGGAAGAGGCATGGACAACAGGAAAGGGGGCTGGGACCTGCAATATGACCTGTATGGAGGAAGCCAGGACCATGACAGGAGAGAGAGGCAGGAAGAGGCCCCTAGCCCAAAACTCTGAGAACACTGATCCAGGAGAGGGAAAAACAAGGGAGACTGAGAGCAGCAAACACGCAACAGCAGGCATGGCTTCAATGGACATTAAAAGATATCTTTAGGACCTTGTAGAAGAGCTCAAAACTGAAATATTAAATCAGGTAAAGCAAGATATGAGTAGAGTAATAAAAGAAATGCTCTCAGGGAGCATCTCTCAGGAAGATACAGATGGCAGAAGGGAGGAACACAAAAAAAGGAGAGAAACATTCGATCAAGAATATAAAGAAAGAAGCAGATTCAAAGAGACTACGAGGAAATTAAAAATTCCATTGAAAGCTGGCAAAATGCCTTAAAAGAAACTAAGGATAGACTATCAAAACTTGAAGACAAGTTTGCAATGTGTGATTATGAAAGGAAAGACCTCTTAAAAATAACAAGGAAACAGGCAGTAACAATACAATAGAAGATGATAAGAAAATCTACAATTTAAGAATAAGAAATGTGAATGAAGAAGTAGGAATACGTACAGGCGAAATACAAAGGCTATTTACAGAAATGATTAAGGAACACTTCCCAAGCATGGGAAAAGAAAATGACATTTGGTTATGTGAGGCATATAGAACCCCAGCCACCTACAACCAAAACAGATCTACACCCAGACATATAATAATCAAAATACCAGAAATTCAATATAAAATAGAATATTAAAAGCCATCAGAGAAAAGAAACAGATTACCTATAAAGGTAAGCCCATCAGGATCACGGCTGACTTCTCCACACAGACCATCAGATTAAGAAGAGCTTGGAGTGAAATATTCCAAGCCCTGAAAGAAAATAACCTCCAGCCCAGATTGATGTACCCTGCAAAACTGTCACTAGAAAGTAATGGAGAAACAAGATGCTTCCATGACAAAGAGGAACTGGGGGAGTTTGTGACCACCAATCCAACCCTATAGAGAATACTGAAGGACATTCCAGAGAGAGAGAGAAAAATATACCAGGATTTTAGGAACAGTGGCAGAAAGGCCTCAATGAGTGGGGCAGGCAGTAGAATGAAGGAGAAAAGTAGACAAACAATTGCAGAATAATAGCATAGCAGAAATGAGGCAAAGAAGGTTGGCTATAATCTCTAACATAGATGGCCTTGATACACTATATTGTTAATAGTGCACCAGGATTTAAAAACCCACATTACTCAAAGTACTCTGCTTAGATGTATTATATTCTGTTCCAGTCATTCTACCTGTACTAGATTTGAGGGTACAAAGTGTAATCCTGAAAATAACAGGATGTAGTATGGTAATCATCCTTAATTTCCTATTAAGTCAATCTAAAGCTCTGTAAAACCTACACTGTTTTACCATAACTGATTGTAATCAAATCTGGTTTGTTAGATCACTGTTTTGTATTGATAGATTTTATTCAAAGCTGTTATGAATGATAGTATCAAGCCTGAGAGTACAGGCAACTGCACTTAAGATGACAAGATTCACTAGAATATCCACTCTGGTTTGATTATTACCTGCCTTTGAAGTTTTATGTTGTCTACAATGTTTTATTTTTTACTAATATTGTTATATACTGCTATATTCAATTATGCTGCTATATGCATTTATGCCTGATGATATAGGTAATTCTATTGAAGATAATAAGATGCAACACAGCAATCATTGTAGATCATCTTGTACTGTGGTTTTATATGATTTTTGGTTTCATGTTTTTGTAGGAATTTGTTTTGTTTTGTCTTACTAAGTTTTGTTTTTCCCTCTAATACAGAAAGGATAGAAATACATGTAGAGACTCATGTATGCATAGCTGTTTATACTCTCACTGTTTGATGATCTACTTTGTATGCTTTTATTTTGTAACTTGAACAACTATTTCTAAGAGGACAATATGTAATTTATCAACTAGTGATTTCTTATTGTTTATCTTTTTTCTTAAATTCTGTATTATCTCTACCCTTTACATGCTTTTTTTTCTCTTTAAATAAAAATTTTAAAAAAAGAAAATGGAAGGATATTCCTTGCTTTTGGCCAACATTGTGAAAATGGCCATACTCCCAAAACTGTTATACAGATTTAATGCAATCCCAATCAAAATACTATTAATATAACTCACAGATCTAGAGAAAACACTCCTGAAATTCATTTGGAAACAGAAGAAACCTAGAATAGCAAAGGCAATTCTGGGCAACAAAGGTAAGGCAGGAGGCATCTCAATCCCTGACTTGAAACTATACTACAAAACCATAGTCATAAAGTCAGCATGGTACTGGCAAAGAAATAAACCTGAAGATCAATGGAACAGATTAGAAGATGCAAGCACAACTACAAAGACACTCAGCCACCTGATATTTAACAAAGGGGCTAAGCATGTTCACTGGAAGAAGGACAGCCTCTTTAATAAATGGCATTGGAAAAATTGGCTCTCCACATGCTGAAGACTGAAACTAGATCCATGCCTATCACCATGCACAAAACTAAAGTCTAAATGGATCAAAGACCTAAATATTAAAACAGAAATACTAAATCTGCTGGAAGACAAGGTAGGTAGAAGTCTTGCAGACATAGGGGTAGGCAGAGAATTCATGAACAAAATGTAAACTTCATGGGAAACACTTCAAAGAATCAACAACTGGGATTGCATATTATTGAAAAGTTTCTGTACTTAAAAAGAAATCCCCAACAGAGTGAAAATAAAACCCACAGAATGGGAAAGAATCTTAGCCAGCAACCCCTCAGACAAAGGACTTATATCCAGAACATATAAAGAATTAAAAAATATCAAGCCCCTCAAATTCAAAAACCCTCTCCAAGAATGGACATCTGAGATGAACACATGGTTTTCAGATGAAGATATATGAATGGAAAATAAATACATGAAGAAATGTTCACCATCACTAGTCATTTGAAAATTGCAAATTAAAACACCATTGAGATTTCAACACACTTGAGAAAGAATAGCTGCCATCAAGAAACTGATAACGAATGTTGGCAAGGCTGTGGGGAAAGAGGAACACTGCTTCACTGTTGGTGGGAGTGTAGACTGGTGCAACCACTATGGAAATCAGTATGGAGATTTCTCAGAAGATTAGGATTGGAAGTTCCATTCATCCCAGCTATTCTCCTCCTGGATATTTTCCCAGAAGAACTGAAAAGGTCATATCACAGTGATATGTGTGCCCCCATGTT
Organism: Hydrochoerus hydrochaeris; assembly: GCA_004027455.1. Lineage (NCBI taxonomy): Eukaryota > Metazoa > Chordata > Mammalia > Rodentia > Hydrochaeridae > Hydrochoerus > Hydrochoerus hydrochaeris. Next base: position 23,412 of record PVLA01005947.1, read on the forward strand.
CATAGCCGCACAACTTGTAATAGCTAAATCTTAGAAACAACCAAGATGCCCATCAACTGCAGGGTGGATGAAAAAGTTGTGGTATTTTTATACAATGGAATATTACTCAGCTATAAAAAGGATGATCTTGAGGCCTTCATAGGCAAATAGAGACAACTTGAGACTATCCTCATTAGTGAAATAAATAAGAATCATATTTATAAATATCACATTGAGTCTCTAGTGTAAAAAGTAATAAGAAATGTAGGAATAATAAAATCCAAAGTATGTAATTGCTATTGTAAAAAAGAAAGGAAAAGAAAGTGCTCTAAAGGTTATAACTGCATGTATGTTTAAGTGTGTAGGATTGATAACCATATTACTAAGTTTTTGTTGGATAGGTGAACAGAACTGATTGCAGTCTCACTGTTTGTCCACTTTGTATGCTTTTGTAACTTGAACAACTACTTCTAAGAGGACAATATGTAATTATCAACCAGTGATTTTTTAGTGTTTATTACTTTTTTTGAAATTATGTATTTTTTCTACCCTCTTTCTGTTTTGTTTTTTTTTTTCTTTAAATAAAATTTTTAAAAAAGAAATATCTTTTTCCTCTATTAAATTTGAAAGATAGTTTTGCAGGTTACATCAATCTGGGTTGGAAGTTGTCATCTTTCAGAACTTGAGATACTTCACTCCAAGCTCTTGACTTGAGTTTGAGAAGTCTGACATGATTTTGATGGGTTTTCCTTTATAGGTGATCTGTTTCTTTTCTCTAACAGCTTTTAATATTCTGTTCTTGTGCTGAATTTCTAGAACTTTGATTATTAAATATCCTGATATAGTTTTACATTTGTCATGGAAGTTTGGAGTTCTATATGCCTCATTTATTTTAATGCCAAATTCTTTATGCATGCTTCAGAAGTTTTCTGCCATTATTTCTGTCAAGACATTTTTATGGCATTTGTGCTGTCTCCAGCTTTCTCACTGACCCCAATAAATCTTATATTATTCTTTTTTGCTTCATGTTGTAGCTGTTGGATTGATTTCTCATTGTTGCTTGCTATTTTTAAGATATATTTGTTTTCATGATCATTAGCTACATTTCTGCCTTCAAGGTCCAAAATTCTATCCTCTCTTTCATTCATTCTGTTGCACACATTTTCAGTGAAGGTTTTAATCTCTTAGGTTTCTTTTGGGATCTGTCGCATGAATTTTATTTGTCTCCTATGTTAGGCATTGTTTGTTTTCATTATTTTTCTACTCTCATCTATTCTTTTATCTGTGTCTTCTCTAATATCTTTGATTTTAAGCATCATTTCTTTTTGTATCTGAGAGATTATTTTCTCCGTAGCCTTCTCCACTTGTTTTTTTCACTTCTGTTATCGTTTCTGAAAGTTTTGGTGTTCAACTTCCAATTTCATCTATCTCATTGAGCACTGGGATTGTCCTAGGTGGGCTGGGTGTCTGATCTTTCATTTCACATCTGTGTCTTGTCATTTTCTATTTTCCACTTTTGATTTTATTTTGCTTTCTATGTTGATGCTTGCCAGTTTCTTATGATAGATAGCTTTATTATAGTGTTAAGGCTTCCCAAGGAGATCTCTGCTCTTCAATGTTGTCTTCTAGATGTAGGTGGTTCTTTATAGCTACCCCAAGAACCTACCTTCCCAATTTGTAAAGGATAGAAAGTTACTATTTGGCTCACCACCAATCCTGTGGCACTGGACTGTGGTGATGATTATGACCCCATAAATCACAGTGTTATTGTACAGGGAAGAAAAACTGATTATGACAAGTATGACATCCTGGTAAAGTAATACAACTAGTAATAACAATAGTTTGAAGTACAGTTTAACTGCTGAAAAGTATGGTAACCATTAACCTGCTACCTCTGACCACAGAAGAAAACTCGAAAGTTATACACAAAATCAAACATTAACATGTTCTTGCATTCAGTGATTTTCCACTTAGTGGCATGATTTTACCGTTATGAAGGGAGAGTTAGGGGATTAAAATGAGTAGGGAATAGGATAAAGTGATTAATAAGATCAAATAGAGTAGAGTCAAAGCTGGAGGTCAAAGAATAATCACTCAAGTTTTGGAAAACTGGTGGACACAGGATGGAAAGATTGTAATAAAATGTAAAGGAGTAATCAGAAAGGAAGGGACAATGTTTACTCACTTGAAAGTTTAAATTTAAGAAGTAAATGAGAGAAATGAGATCAATAGAGGAAAATGTAAAAGAAAGGTAAGAAACCTAAACAGTGAAAAAAGGAGGAGGAAACAGGAGAATGAAAAAGAGAAAATAGAAGAAAAAAGGCAGATCAGAGAAAGAGAAGAAAGGGGGAGGGGGAACCCCAAAACAAAAATAACTACAAAATACAAAACAAAACAATATGACATCCAATCAGACAGGGAAGGGTAGCCAATCATACAAACAAGGTCAATAAAAGCAGTAAGTTACCCGTGGTGTTTCCGGTTCTCTGAACATGTTCACGTGAGATGCCAGAAATGTGCTGGGTGCAGAACTGACCTTGGCCTCTGGATGTGGGGGCTGGGACTGGCTTTCTGTTGGTGGAGTTCTCCAGAGCTCAGCTGCTAGCTCCTCTCTACTGCTCCAAACACTTCCACGTTGCTGGCCTTGCTGATTATGCCACCTACCGAAGTCGCATGTGCGCCTGCATGCCCGGGCTTGGTTGTCTTGACTCTGGGGTTCTGGTGGATTCTCTAATATAACACAGATTCATCTACTTTGCCCACCCCCCCAAAAAAAAGATTCATGAAAACTACCAAGGTGTTTTAAAATGTAAATCCAGTCCAACAATATCCTCCCAAAGGCTCTTCTATGAGGAGACAGGAAACTGCAGACTTTATCTGCCATCTTCCACATGGTCTGTTAGACATCACAGGAAGTTTTTATCATTTTTGACTTGGAAATCCCATTTTGCACTGTCCTTATAAGGGACAGTTATAGTTTCTTCCAAACTTGTGCTCACTTTATAGATGAGGTAACTGGCCCTCAAAGCAGTTAAGTTTAAATTTATATAATCCATAGACAGTAAAATCTGGATCCAAAATCAGATTGTACTGAGCTCAGAAACAATTTTATCTTCCTAAAATTCAAGGACTCAGAGGATTCAACTGAGTAGTCTCTCACCAGTCCAACATCAGCTACATCACCATTAGCAGCTAGATCACCATTCCCGTGGCCTTTTCCTGTTTTTTTCATTCATTGAATGAATCTTATTTCCTGGCTATTCACAGAAAATAATAGAAATCAAGTTTATCTCTATCTTGGATAACTCTACTCTATTTTTTGTTTGGCAAGTGGAAACTTTCACTTAGAAATAATTTGCCTTCCTGTTTTCCTTGGCAGATATACTCACTTCTGTAACAACTTGCTCATGATTCCGCAGTTGATAACGAAAAGCAGATTTTATATTTCATCCATACTTCTCTGTGAAATGAGCATTTCCTTTGATTATCTATATGTGAAACACACTTAGTAGAAAATAAATAATTGCTAGAGTTGTTCAAATGTTTCAGATGTTTTATCATCACTTACTGAGAAGATATATATTGGAACCTTCTTTGTTTACAAATTGCAAAACCCATAAAAACCAAAGCAAAGTATCCAGGACTCAGATTTCAAATAAAAATTCTGTATGAGCAAGTTTGAGTCTCAGTTCTTGATAATTGTTAAATGCTTACTACTAACTCACATAATAAAACTGTCACTGAAAACCAATACAGAACACACAATTACAGCAAAATACCAGTTTAGAATGGAGAAAAGGCTAAGGGGATCTGTTGTGTATTAACTTTCTCCTTCCCAACAAAGGAAATAGAAACCATGGGACAGTTCAAAGAATATAATAATTTTTACATACAGGGGAGAAACGAGATAAAACAGACACCTGCTCGCTGAAGTGGCCTCAGCCAAGCCACCTGAGATGCTGAAAAGCATAAATCCGTTCAAACAGTAACCTCCCCAAACACTGCTGACTTCACCTGCTCCCTCTCCAGGGCCTGCTCAATATCACAGAAACTTTTTTATCACTTTTGACCTGGAAGTCACATTCTTCACTGGCCTGTGACAACAGACTGTAGTTTCTGATACTTAAGCTCCAAAAGGTTAGGCTAGTGGGTTGGCCAGGCGAGCCGGAGGACAAGTTGGAGAGTCACCCCTATGTCATCTGACAACTATGGCTCAGCCTTAAATAATTCATTCAAGTAAAGTCAAGATAGAAACAAAAATAACCTCTTTATACAAAGTTTTTATATCTTCTTTTCACCTGCTTTTTAATGATTCTGAGCCGTCCCATTTTAATTGCAAACCCCAGGAAGCTTTACCATGCTCTCTTTTCAAAGAAAAATGTATTTTATATACTCTCACATGATAGTTATTTTAAAAACTGTCAATTAAAATTAACAAAGTATTTTGGCTTAAACAAAAGAATTTTCCTCAGTACAATTCATGTAATTTTTTATACCAAACTACAATAACTATGAAGTATAAGGGAGCTGAAATCAAGCTTCTGCTATGATGTACACTTTAAGTAATGTTTTCAAAGCCTGATATTCAAAATCTATTCAGAAAATTGTAATCTTAAGCTTATTCACTCTCAATGCCTTACTATTTGATTTAAAGTAGTTTGTCACTATGAAATGGATTGCACATTATTGGTGATCCACATGATGAAAAAGGGAAATATTTTACAGGGCATATTATGATAAAATTAAGGTCATAATTGTCTGACTTGTGAGCTCAGGCCATTATGATTTATTGCCAAAGTCCAGTTCGATGCTCTTCAAATTTTACCTCTGTGACTGAAAAGCCTCAAAGTAGAATCTGAAATAACTTCAAAATTTTAAATTCTTCAATTTTTATATTAAGCTACAAGCATTTTCCATTATGCCTCTGCTATAGGTGGGTGTTTTTTGTTTTTTTGTTTTTTAAATATTCCCTAAATTTTCAAGTATAGCCACTCCATGAAGACATCCCTTGTTTGCACTGTAGTTTCTCATAACTGTTGAGAAGTTCATACCCTGCCGATAAGAAACATCACAACAGCCATGAGTTTGACGAACACAGGTAATCAAATCAGGAGATCCCTGACTATCTTTGAAATTACTGTGTGATTGTTCTCACAAGTTTTCTTTCTCAGTAAAAAAAAAAATTGGCTACTAGTAATTCTCCATGAAAAAGCAATTCATAAGAGAAGCAGTCCACCAGAAGAGAACCTTAAATAAAGATTAATCCAAATGTCCAAACAGAACAGTGCAGCGTGGGATTTTCGAGCACGCAGCCTGTTGCCCAGGTCTCTCTCCTGACCAGCCTTCCTGTCTGTTTCTCCTCCTGCCTAGATTTCCCTTTCTTTCAGGTGTCCTCTCCTGCCCGAGTGCCTTCTGGCCACATCTCCCCTTCACTCACATCTACCTGCTCTTTCCAGATAAGGGGTATCCTGGGAAACACAGCCTTGGTCTTATCTCCGATCTCCTTCAGTGTCCTTTCGTCCAAGAGGGGATTCAGATTCAAAGCTCTCTGTTTCTGCACTTTCAAGGCACTGATATCCAACAAGTGAACAAGGTTTTTGGCATTTTTCTGTTTCCAACAGCAGAAAACTAATCTGGCTACTTCATCACTTTAATCCTAGGTTTTGCTAAGTGCTGGCATAGAAAAGGTGCTGAAACTCACAAGTCTATGAAAGCTCCTTCTCCAAAAGGGAGGAGATCTTGCTCAAAACACCTAAATCCCCTAAGCTTTGGAGGACTATTTTGAGGACTGAAAAGATCAGGTACAATGTATGCCATTAGTGACTCTAATTATGTTTCCTGTAATGTAGCAGAGAGCAGCCAAGGCAAGGTACCACATACACCCTGTGAAGGAGCTCGAACCTGGTATTCCAGCTGAATGACCAACAGCTTGTTTCTCCAACATAGACTGGTTTCCCTGGATCTGGACTTTCAGTGATAAAATTGGGACAGTCTCAAGTTGGTCATCTCTTCTGGATCAGAGTAAAATGGAAAAACAATGCTATAAAATAGGCTTCAATCTTTCAACATTTACTATTCAACTATCTTTAACCTACCAAAATGACATATTTGCATGGCTCAATCTAATAACTGTCAAGTCCAGACATGATGGATCCAAGGCCCAACTCCCCAAGATTCTGGGGCTCTCTCTCCATGACATGTGATTGGCAACCATCAGTTCTTGGTGCATTGCTGCTAGTGCCGACCTCTGAAATTTCTGAAAAATTCTGAGGATGCTTCTCTCTGGCATGGTGGTCTGTGGCAGCAAGAGAATCTTATAAGTATCTTCAAAGTATCATCAAAAAAATCTCAACCACTTTTTAAAGGAAATATTGACCTCCAAACGTCCTAGACAAACAAAATCTGAAGTAGAATTTCTTGAAGAAAGAAATGATTAATCAGGGAGATGTGCAAACCCAGATGGGTCCTTGGGTTGTGTTAAAAGGGTGTTAGTTGAGGTCACTGCTGCCAGGCCTGCCAGGTGATTTTGATCATCAGCTCACAATGCATTTGGAGCCCTTAGAGCTTGCTCTCTTGAGATCTCTTTTGAAGTAGTGATTAGTCTGCATGCACTTGGAAATCCTCAGCTGTCTACACCACACACACACATTAACTGACTGGTCAATTGGTTTAAAATTATAAAGAATCTGGCAAAAGAAAAAAAAAAGAAAAAGAAACCCACCAACCCTTGCAAATCTCTCACAGATAAACAGCATGAGCAGGGAGGCAGGGAGCAGCAACTGAACTTGAATTTTCAGCTTGTTGTTTGACTTGTTGTTTCTGGAGTTTGTGGATTCACTTTTTGTGAAATGTAGTTCTTGGCTTCCTTTGAGTAAGAAGGCATACAGTTGACAGTCAGCTGTAAAATGGATTTGGAATTTTCACAGCATTCTCCTTGGAGACTTAGCAACAAAAACACAGTAAGGCAATGGGAAACTGTCGATTCAGGAAAGGACTTTATATGATTCAATACCTCCAGCTATCTCGGAAGTGTCTAGGGGGTGAGAACAGGAGTCTGAAATCAGCAGGGACTTGTGAAGGCTTGGATCTGTCTTCGGTTGATAAGCAGAAGACTTTTGATGGGAGCCCAGCCAATCCATTGCTTTGTATTAGCATTTATTAAAACACCAGGGCCAAGATCTTTCCTCTGCTGTTTTATCTGCAGGAAGATACTACAAAGATCTCCAGTTCTTTTCACCGTGTACAGCTCTGTGTCTCACAGCTTTGCCACCATGTCCTTTCCTGTCAGCGAATGTGTATCATTTTCTGTGCCTGCTCTTCCACGCCTCAGACGTGCTGCCTTAGAGAGGTTCCTTAACTTCCTGTATCCCAACCATGTTCCTCACTGGAAAACGCATGTGATCATAGTAGGATTCCATGAAGACTGAACCAACTAAGGCACATGAAGTTCCTGCAGCAGAGCTTGGCATAAAGTGAATTTTCAAAGAAGGATGACCATATTACTGTTCCTCCATTTGCAGCTTTCTCTTGAGTCTGACTATGGTAAACTGCCTTAGAAGATAGGTTTCGTTATTATTTAGATACATCAAGGTCAAAAATCAGGAGGTGCTGCCACTGCAGACATGTGTTGTTATACTCACAGATTCCAGGAGGAGGGAGCAACCCATAACAGGACTTGCACAGAGAGCAGAGGGAGCGGGAGCAGAACTGGAGGCAGGAGGGAAAGGCAAGCGTGACGGTCATGTTATTTCAAGGTGTTAACTCCCGGTACCGATGACGGCTCCTTTCCCTGCTCAGAATTCACAATCAAGGAGAGACAGATGGAGATAGACTTATCAGATTTTCTGTGAATGAAACTGAGCTAAAAAAAAAAAGCATCACCTGCATCTCGGGACATAAAAGAGCATTTACGTCCTTCTTTTGCTGTGCACTTCCCCACCAGTTTGCAGGCAGCCAGAGGATGCCAGCCCTCTCCATAGGGAAGATGGAGCAGGTGATTCAAATACAAGCTGTTCTGAGAAAGACACAGTCCCAAAGATACGAGCCATCACATTCAAACTCCATCTCCAGGCTCACAGTGGGACCAATTTGTCCCTCTCCCTTGGGGACAGTTGGCATAAGACGAAGGAAGGAGGTAAACTTCTTTCTCTAAAACCTCACAAAGGAAGAACTTTATTATGTTATCATTGTTACTATTTATTACCTTCGGTGGTTATTGGCTAAGCTGGCTGATGTGGCAGGACTCTGGTCTTTCTCTGGTTTCCTGCCTTGCCATGGGAGCTCTCTCTCTCTCTCTCTCTCACTTCCTACAGAAGCATTCATTCCATTCTGATTAGCAATCCTGTGCACCCACCTTGTGCTGGGTCCTCGAAAGCAGAGACACATCAGGTAAAGTTCCCTTCCTAAAACTTATGACGTGGCAGGAGAAAGAAAGAACATAAAACAAACCACATAAAAGTAAGCCCCAGAGCTATGCGCATACCAAAGACAACTGTATGTACTCTAGATTTGTCTAAGCTGACATTATCCCAGCTCTGCTTCCTAAGACCTAGGACAGGATGGTTTTCAATCACCCTTCTTCATCTCTGCCCCCTCCACATACATTGCTGTAAAACACAGGGGCCAGGTATAAACCTGTTCTCCCCGAGCGTCAGAGAGGCCATGTCCTAAAGCAAACAATATCAATTACATGATCTGATGGCATCTAAACAGTCCAAATCACAATGTTTGCATTGTAAAAAGAAAAAAATGTAAAATTGATAAACATTCTTTCAAAGGCACTTATGTGAAAAAGTCTATGGTGGTGAACTGGTACAGAAAACAGGTGAGAAAACTAGGGGGGAATTATTATAGACTGGCATTATCCACACAGGCTTCCTGGAGGGTCTCTAGCCTTTAAAGTGTGTCTAGAATGAGGAAGGGAGAGATTCCTACCTGGATAAAAAGTTACCCGAGCATCCCTGACACAGGAGGATGCAAAGCATTTGGGGGAAGGGCTTAGATTTGGTTATCATTACACCATGGCATTATGTCTTAGATATAATCAGCTCCCAGAGGCTCATATGTTGAAAGCTTGGTCTCCAGATTGGTGGTGGTGATGTGAAGGCCCTTAACATGGGTCTGCTGGGAGGGCAGGCTCCCCATAATCCCCATAGATTGTAGGGCAGGCTCCCCATAAAGGGATTAATGTAGATTTCAAGGAGCTGGGTTTGTTCTTAGGCTCTGAGTTACGTGTTGTTATAAAAAGAACAATCTTGGCCTCTGGGTCTCTCTCAGGTTCCCTGTCTTGCCATGGAAGCTCTCCCTCTCACACTTGTCCCCATGGGAATGCCATCTGCTGTGATGCCAGTAGGTCTTCACCAGGGCTGAGCAGACGCTGATTCCATGTTCTTAGACCTCCAGAACCGTAAGTTATCATAAACCTCCTTTTTATAAAATAAGAAGATTGCCAAGCCTTAGGTGATGCGTTATAGCAGTAGAAAATGGACCGATACACATAGGAAACATTACAACCAGTCATCTGCTGGTCAAACTAAAAGGACAGCCCAACACACCAGATGCTGCCCTGATGACTCTTGTGGCCAGCGCTGGAGGAATACTTAGCAGAACTAACACCAAAGGAGAAATAACCAGAACAATCCTTCCACGGCTCAACCAAGACATAGGCTGGAAAACTTTATAGTCAGGTATGTCAACACTGCTGCTTATGCCAGACAACTAACCACTGTCACAAGCCCTGAAGGGCACAGGGACAACCCAGGAATCTACTTTACTTTGAACAACAGAATAGAATGGCATGGAGCATGTTAGTCACCTGAAGGCTACTTTTCAAAGGGGGGCCCACAATGCCACCCTCCCCCAGACACTGGACACCTGAAGACTACTTGTTCTTTTTTCTTTATCACTGCCTAATTTTCCAGGCACAGTGTCTCTCAAAAGAGATGTCTCTCTCATGTTGTGCCTCCTACCTTTGTGTTTTTATTCTGCATGGTCATCCTTAGCTGGAATTTGGGTTGAGTGATGAACAGCCCGCTATTCGTCCAGTCCTAATAAACTGCCATCGGAAGCACATTTTGCAGCAAATCCATTTTCTTGACAGTTGTAAGATTTAATCTCCCTGTTGTTGGAGGGTGCTATGCACAGGGGACAAAAGGGTTGCTTCTTGCAGCCTGCATGTCTCCAAAGCAATGCAGAACAACGGCCTCTCTCAGGAGAAGAATGAACCCCTAGAATGAGTCATGGCAACACTGGAAATAGGGCTCTGTGTGGGGTGCCATGCATATGTCACCTCCCTAGAAACAAGCTTCCTCCAGAACTGGCACATTCTATGCCATGTGAAATTACCTCAAACTAAGCTTCCTGGCAAGTTTTCTTTTCTTTTTCTCTTCCTAATCTCGGTTTTGCCTGACAGTCTAGAAAATGAACATCCCTTGACAGGCGATGCTATTTGGAGCCTCCATGACTGCTGAGATATGAAGAGGGTTCACTTCCTTCTGTTCTCAAAAAAAGTTCGTGAGCTTCCAGGAGCTCATCCATCTCAAGGTCATGGCTCTGTGTTTCCCTTTCCCACTGCATGAACAGACTCGGGGCAGCAAACAGTTATATACGAGGCTCTAGAAAACGCCAGCTATGCTGAGGATGGAGGTAGACTCCCCCAAGTGTGCACTGGATGTGTAACACTGTGTACAAGCCAGAGAGATGCACCAAAGGCTTCAGCCTTCCCACAATGCATTTTATCTCCACTGCACAGATGTAGAAACTAAAAGGTTGCGAAGTTTTCTAAGGTGATTGAACCAGTCTGTGGCTATAGCCGTGGATTTTCCACCAAGTGAGAGTTTGCTCCCAGAGAACATTTGGTAGTGTCAGCAGATGGCACAAAAGCTAAGAGGAGCAGCTACTGGTACCCAAGGTAGTGCCTGGGACACGGCCAGATACCCTGCAGTGCCTGGAAGAGGTCCCACAGTAAAAAACTACTCTCCTCCACACATGAGTAATATTGAGCCTGAGGAATATCATTCGAAGGATGATAAAGTGCTTCCACACAGAGACAACAATAGTGTTCTCTGAACAGGCCTTCATGCTAGATGCTGGTTTCAAGAAAATGGGGGAAAGGAATGTACTTTTTATTCTATATGATTTGATTGAGGTCCACCTAGAACTGTCTTGGGCATGTTAGATGTCCTTGGAAGGAACATAACCCCCTCCTTATGCGTCACTGTATCTGCGGGATCATCTAGAACTAGCAAGAATAGGCTCTGAGCAATGTCACTGGGAAAAAAAGTGGCCTCCTGCAGTCCAACCCATCCCTGACTGCAAGCTGCAGGTAACTGTCCAAACCTGAAAGGTGTTCTCAGAGAGAGCACAGAGGCCAGGCAATGGCATAGTGGTGGAAAGAACAACACCCACCCACTTACAAGCAGCGGGAGCAAATGGAGGGTCAGCTACAGACACCTGCACACTGTCTTCCCAAATACAAGCCCAGAATGCATCTATAGGAGGCCCCCACCGAAACCCGCTTGTTACTCCCTTGATTTTCACAAAATTCAATCCATAGCCATATTCTACTTTATTATGATACTTACAATTAATTTCTATCATTACCTAGGGAGATGTGTACTCTATATTTTCAGTGCTAGGTGAATGGTGGCACTGAATAAATTCATTTTAAGGCGGGGGGCGGGGGGTACAGCTGAGTATCACAGTGCACGCCAGGCCTTGTGTTCAATCTCCAGCACTATATTAATTAATTAATTAATTAGTTCATTCCTTCAACAAACCTTATAAAGATTTTGTGAGGAACCAGGCCAAACTTAAGACACAAGACAGATTCAATCTCCCAGCATCCTCAGAAAGCCAAGGAAAGCAGAAGACAAAAATTATCAATTAAAATTAAATAACTATAAACATTAAAAGAAAGCAGTAACTACTGAGTACTTAGCAGAGCTGTGAGAACTACTAGGAAAAAATGTCAAGTTCTGGAAAAGCACATAATGAAAGTTTTGATCTGAATTAACAAGTGAGAAAAAAATGAACATTGGTCAGAAAGTCAAGCAACTATTAAAAAAGTGCGTTCACTGACATTTCTGTAAATATTCCTGCCTCCTCAGACACTATTGTCTTCTACTTTTGAAAAATAAGAACTAATATAACCCTTAGTTATTTCATTTTTAATTGACACAATCACAGTTACTTATTATGTAAAATAATTGTTTTGCAAAATATTATTATAATTACTTATTATTATTACTATTATGTATATTATTATTATTACTTATTATGTAAAATACATACTTTTCAGAAAGGCTTAACCAAGCTGATTAACACACGGATTGCCTCACATGACTGTTAATTCTGTGGTGAGAGTATTATATTATCAACAAGGCAATGCAGCTAGACACGGTGGCATTGCCTAGAATCCCAGCAGAGAGGGAGGCAGAAGCAGGGAGCTCCTGATTTGAGCCCCGCCTGGGAATTCAGTCACATAGCAAGGTGTAGTCTCAAAACAAAATATTTGAAAGGACTAGGGCGGTAGCCCAATACAAGGTGCTGGGTTCAAACTTCAGTGGCACAAAAAAGTAAAACATTGTATTAACTATAGTCACTGTGTTGTACAACAGATTTCTTAAATTCATTGCTCTAGTCTAACTGAAACTGTGTGTTCTTCAACCACCATCTTCCAAGCTCTAGCCATATTCTGTCATTGCTTTTCTTTCCTGTAAGAAGGCAATTTCCTCCATCGTAATTTCCTAGAGAATTTCTTTTTTTCTCTTTGAATCAACTCTGCTGAGGTGGGCTTTGCATTCACTAAGGGGAGGTGGTGTGGTTGGATTTGGATGACCCCCAAAGTGTTCATGCCTTCAGAAGTGGGGCTTTTAGAAAATGATCAGATTATGGATGTGCTAGAGCTGATTTGGGGTTAAGAAGTGAGTTCTTTCCAGAAGAGGGGGGTTGATGGGAGTTGGGGTCACCACCTTGAAAAGTGTGTCCCCCTCCAGTTCCACACTCACTCTCACTCTCTCTCTCTCTCTCTCTGCTTTCTGACAGTCATGATGTGAGCTTTCCTCTGCCAGTTCCTTTTTTTTTGTTATTTTTTTTATAAATTTTTTTGAAGTCTTGTATGTCTTTCATTTTTTAAAAAAAAAACAATTGTTTTAAAGAGAGGGGAAAAATAAAGCAAACCAGAAAAAAGGGCAATACAGAATTTCAAACAAAATGAACAGACAATACAGAATTTCAAAAAAAATGAGCAGTAATAAATCACTCATTGATACATTGCATATTGTCTTCCTGGATATAGTTGTTCAAGTGACAAAATCAAAGCAAACAAAGTGGACATTCAGACAATGAGGCTGCAAACAGCTCCATTCTCTGATCCAACAAAAACTTAGCAACATAATTATCAATCCTACACCCTTAAACATACATGCAGTTATATCCCTTAGAGCACCTGCTTTTCCTCCTTTTGCTTTTTAAGTCCATTATCTGTTTAGTTATATCATGTTTCAGGTTGCTCAGTACCTCGCTGATCTGTTTTTTTATTATTTACTTTTTAAAATGTTTCCTTATTTATTATTATTTATTTATTTTGAAGGTAGTAAAATACAGCAGAACAAGACAGGACATAGCCAACTGAGGCAGTGCAGTGAAGTTGGCCCAGAACCTCACAGCAGGCCACCGGGACAACAGCAATAGGCACAATAGTACATCTGGTTTCTTCACAATAGTTGTTCCTTCAATCAGGCAGAGCAATATCGAAGGAAATACCGAAATCACAAGAACAGAATATTGAATAAAGCAATACCATTGATTAAAACAGAGCAAAATAGAGATAAAAATATTTGCCCTCAAAGAGATGGCAGAAGAAAATCCCCCTTATTTGCTATAGCGCATATAGTCAAACTCGCAAGGCATGCTCAGATCTCCGGCTCTCACTTGCTAGGGGGGAGGGGATGGATGTTTGATTCTTAGCCCACGCCCTGGTAGACTCACAGCCACCCACCAGAGGGTGAACTGGTTGCCCGTTTTCCCAGCGCCCCAAGGTCCAACATGGCGTGTCATGGATTTAAGGAAATGCTGATATGGTTCTCACCCTGGGGTGGCCACGGCTTGCCCAGCCACAGCCACTTACCAGAGCGGCATGCTGGAGGCTCTCTGCCAGTTCCTTTCAACATGTACTTCCTGCACTGGACTGAGAAACATAAGCCAAAATAAACATTTCCTTCTTTAAGTTACAACTTAAAGTACTAACTTAAACTTAGGATCTTGGGCATTTTGTGTCACGGATCAAGAATCTGACCATGACAGATTTTGGTGCCATAGAACTGGAGTCTTTTTTGTGCTTACCTGATCAAGTGGTCCAGAAGGCTCTGAACAGCTTGTGGAAGAATTTTGGAAAGGTTTGTACATGCATATTGTACATGTTGGCTACATGTTGGTTACAGAATTCCTAGAGTCAATCTTGATGAGCAATAGTGATCAGAGCTGAATGCTGACAGAAATGCAGGCAATAAAGGCTGGATTCAGGAGATTTCAGTTGGAACAAAGGGCATCATTTGGCAGTTGTACTCAAGACCATGTGTGTTATGCTGTGGCAGAACATTTATCTATATTTGGTTCATTTCGTGAGATTTTTCAGGAGCCTGAGCTTAAGGGTGAAAGAATAATTGCTATGGTGGAGGAAATTTCAAAGCATCTCAACATCCAGTCTGTAGCATGGACACTACTGGCAGCCTTTAGCAAGACTGATACTGAAAACCAGAAATGATAACCCCATTCTAAAAGTTTTCATTTTCACCAGGAAAGTACTTGTAAAGTTGGAGCAGAGGAGAGCTTGGTACTGAGATTAGCATTAAAAAGAAGCCAAGTTCTTTACATCAGGATAAAATAGGAAAAAGACCTTGAGGGCACTCCAGGAATCCACAAGACCTTATCCTTCCCAGGGTCGAAGGCCCAAAAGTAAAAGACTCTGCTTTGAGTAGAGAGTCCTGGTGCCTACCTAGAGAAGGACTCCCTAGGGAATTAGTTTTCTGATCTCCACATTAGTTTCACAGTGCTATCCAGCACTGCAGCTGGGATTCAGCAGGGTCTGGTTACTGCATAAGCTGATGTCTCAGTGACGAGAAAACAACTAAAGCATCTACTCATTTTCAGCGTACAGCTGGATGAGTTCTTAGAAATAGCTACACCTATGATCACCACAATCAGGATATAAATCACCTACCTCACCCAAAATAAACTCTTGCCTATTCCCAATCATTTACTCAGTCTTATCCCTGAGCAACCACTGATGTGCTTCACATGATTTGTCTTATCATTAATTCTCAGGTTCAGGGTTTTTAAGATAAAATTTCCAACCAAATCGAGTCCCCAAATTTGGATTAGTGTGACTGTATTGAATGAGCAGCTGCCAATAAAAAATATATCACTTGTGGAAATGTTCCTATTTAAAGAATAAGACAAACAAAGACTCTTGTGAAACTTAGAGAAACACTCCTTTTTCTTTCAGGGGCACATTGGGCTGGTTTTTTAATAGCCAGAGGAGGCATAGATTATGCAGTATAAATTAAAAATAGCAAGATCAGGATGGAGGGTGAAGCTCAGAGATGGGGTACTTGTCTAACCTGTGCAAAGCCATGGATTCAATTAGCACTGTGGTCAATTCCTTAAGATGTATGTGGTTATTACATATTGTAAACCTATATTAAGAAAATAAGGTGGCAGAAAAGGAGCCCATATAACCCCCTCAAAAGAGAAACCCCTTTTTCCTATCCCTAGGTCCCAGGCCCACCGTCCAGGACTGTAGAAAAAGATGCTTTTGTCACTGTAAATGTCTGGGAGAGATCTGTCAAATCAAAACTTTAACTTTTTACTGTTCCTAACCTCCTTTCAAAAAAAGAAGCCCTTATCTCTCACATGGACAAAGGACAGAAGTAATCGCACAGAAGAAAGATGACAAGGTTTAGTTCAATCTTTATACCTGGAGCTGGTACTGCTCACCTGAGTCCTTTCAAAGGGGAATGGATTGGTGAGGAGTGATGACCTGCCCTCAGGTATCTGTTGAATAGCTGTACCCTTAATTCCCTTTTTTTCTGATACTTTTTTCCCTTAGAAGAAGGAATAAATCAGGAAAGATGGATGGAAATCTCCTTTATGATGAAAAATGCTCCCAGCAAAAAATCACCAGAGGCCCATACATCATAATGGAGGAGACATGATAATGTGGTGTCAGACCTCTCAGAGACAGGTTTTGCCCTCTTCTCAGGGCTCTTGATCTACCTCCTTGGCAAGTAAAATACAAATCTCAGAGAGCAAAAGGCAGGAGCAGGAGAGCTGATATGCCTTGTGCCTCTGCTAGTATATAGAGAAATTGCTCCTCTGAACATTATTTCAGATAAATCCACAGTTGCACATAACAGGCAGAACTAAATGAAACATTCAGATATTCTCGACTTTCAGAGAAAATAGACTAAGTTTTTCACCCCCTTCACTTTTCTTAAAGCATTATTTTCTAACTAGTCTCCTGGTTGGCTATGGGCAAATGGTTACGATGTTCAAGCAGCGGCTGCTGCCTGGAGAGAGAAGCGCACTGCATCTCAGCCTGACTGGCGCCACCCACATCACAGCCCTGTCATTTTCCTGGGACAGACTGACAAACACACAGCTTTCTCCTGAGCCCTCTGCTGGAGTATGTCCTAAGAGGATTCATGACGTAGAAAGAAAGCTCATAAAAGTGAAGTTGGCAGGCTTGAGTAGAATCCTGTCTCTGACCTAGGTTTGGTGACTGAGGAGTTAGTTGATTCTACAACTCTGCATTTTCTCATCAATGCTATGAGCATATAATACAACCTGTTTGAGAAACATCACAGACTGAGCAAAAGGAACAAATTCTTTCATGAGCTCAAAAGCACGTTTCTAAATTCAGCCTCTGACCTCCTCACATGTCAGCTCCTGAGATCAGTGTTTTTCCCTTTTCTTTGAATGTTTCATACGGTGCATCAGTGTAACGGATGAGCACACGTGTTCACAGGATTCCTGCAGCCTATAGGGCCTCTGCAAGGGTGGCTGAGGCATGACACAGTCTCCCTTATATCCAAGCTGTTAGCTTGCAGTTCTGTCCCAGCAGAGCACTCCAGAAGCACTTGCTCTAAATGCCATAGATTCCTGCCTCCGGAGCTTTTGCATGAGGTTAGCTCAGCCTGGATTGGGTGGATGATTGTCAGTCTCCCCCTCACTCACTCTTCTGGTCACCCCCAGTCCTCTCCCTCCCCCAGCACTCTCACATCTCGGCTGCTGCTCAGGCCAGCCCAGCATCCGCCTGATTCAGTACTGTCCTATCCCTCTGCACAGGGGACATCTGGCCCAGGAACTGTGGAGCTGTTTAGCTGGAGAAAGCACTGCTCGCTGAAGGGTGAACATCTCATCTTAGCCACGGCATCTGTTTTGCCTCATGGGGAAGAGAGAAAGATAGTTATTCTTTTTATTATGAGAACACTAGATCATGCCAAGTAAATTATCCTGATGCAGGGGAATTTTACAAGCTACGTTTCTTCCCTCTAGCCCGGCTCGTTTTTCCTTTTGCCATAACTGTGTGTCTTTTCTCAGCATGAGACTGAAAATGCCATTTCTTGGCATAGTAGCTATGAAGAGGAAATGAAAACATATTTTTAATTTCTTTAATCATGTTCTAGCATAAAACAAATCTATCTCCAACTTAAGGGGTTTTAGAATCAAATTAATTGTGCAAGAATTCAGATCAGTTGACTTATTATCAGATAAGTCCCTTAGTACCATGAAGAAAGGTCTGTCACCTTTTGCCATCCCCATGTAGGAAAATCTAAGTGAGAATTTTAGTTATGACCTGTACTTGCAAAACATACAACAGCGTGCACAGGAGCGATTTCTGCTTTTCATGTGAAACTCTTTGTCAGAAAACAGCTCTGACAGACAGAAGCCGTCATTAGACACCTGCAAGGGCTGCATATATGCCCTGGCATCTGAAGTCTCCCTTCAACCAAGGGAAACAGAGAAAATCTCCCCCTCGCCAAGTAGGATGGGTCTCTGGCCATCTATTAGGGAGACGCGGCAGAGAAAGAACGACAGGCAGAGGAACTGCCGGGGAGGGGACAGGACAGCCATCTCCTCGCACTTCTTCCATGGCTGGACTGAAATTCTACTCACTTGCATGCAAGTGATCAGAGAACTTCTGCCTCATTTATTTTCTACTACTGATCTATTCTTCTTGTCTCCCTTCCAGTCAGCACCCCTGGGTGGTGAGGAAGGAACATGGTCTTTGGAACACACTGGTCTTGTGTGCAGGTCTCAGCTGTCTCCTTCCTCCTTGTGGCTCTTTCAAGCACATGCAC
Organism: Hydrochoerus hydrochaeris; assembly: GCA_004027455.1. Classification (NCBI taxonomy): domain Eukaryota; kingdom Metazoa; phylum Chordata; class Mammalia; order Rodentia; family Hydrochaeridae; genus Hydrochoerus; species Hydrochoerus hydrochaeris. The sequence goes on from PVLA01005947.1 coordinate 41,753, forward strand.
TTCTCCGACTTCTCCTGCCACCACAGTCCCCGGCTGCTGCAGGATATGTGACCTACGGGCCTGCAGCCATGACACCACTATCGGGACCCTTCTGGCCTCTGTAGCAATAGGACCTCCTCCTCAACCGGTCCTGCTCACCTCTGACGCTGTACCCCACATCTGGACATCTCAGACTCAGTCACAGCCGCTGCTGTGGCCTTGTGCTGTCACAGTGACTGAGTTCCCATTTCATGAGTCCTGCAGCCCCAGATAATAAGGTCACCCCAGCCCCATGGAAAGGCCCCCAATACTCACATAATGGTTTTGAAATCTGAGATAGAGAATCTCTCCTCTGGGTACATGGGAACTCCAAGACACTTTCCAGACATGGCCATGCATCTCAATGTCACTGAATTAAAGTAATCAGACACTATGTCAGAGAAATTTTTATAGTGAAAAGTTGTTGGAACTAGAAGTTCCACAATCTTGGAGAACATTTAGGAAACTGCCATTTTTTTAGATGAGAAAAATGAAATACTGAAATTTTAAATGATTCAACATAGGTCCTAGGCCCTATGAGAAAGTTAGTACCAGAAATCACATGTACTAATCTACCAGTGAAGTCTGATAGAATTGCAGTGATTGGCTCTATGTATGAGGCAAAACAAAAGCAAAACAAAAAGGAGTACCCAGTCAAAGCAATGAAAAATCTACTGGGCAGGAGCAGGTGCTAACTGGGGAGCATCTGGAGCATTTAGACAATTGAGTACAACCAAGGGCTGGATCATTATGTCTTCCAAAAATTTGGTAGGTGATTAGGTTGCCAGAAGAGTGCTTCTCTTTCCCCACATACACCCACAGTAAGACAACAGTACTCTTCATATGAGGAAGGGCACTGCTTTGGCTTGTGTCTAGATGTCTCCCCAAACTTTCATGTGGTCATAGGTAGGGTTTTTCAGAGGTGGCTGGATCTAGAGTGTGTGACACCAGGATCAAGGGTCCACTGATTGGTTTGGTGCAGCGCAGGGCGTGGATAATGGGAAGGTGCACCAGGTGTGAATGCTGCCCAGCCTAAGGGACACAAAGAGGCTGCTGTGGCTGCTGCAGCACCCTCACTGCCTCGCTGCTTCTCACCCTCTCCCTCCCATGAACAGTTTCCCCTGCATGATGCCCCACTGCCATGCCGCCCTGCTTTGGTGCCAGCCAACTATGGGCTGAAACCTCTACAAACTGAACCACAATCAACAGTTCCTCCTTAGACTTTGGGGTATTGGGTATTTTGCCTCAGCAACAAGAAAAATAACTAAGACAATGGCCCTGGGCAGAACCCAAACATATGGTGTCTCCGATCATGACTCTGTTTCCAGAACTGGGTAGAATAAATTTCTGTTGTTTCACTATTCAAACTCTGTAATGCTGACAGTAGCCTAAAGGGACTAAGAGAGGCAGCTCAAAGAAAATGTCTCTGCTGTATCACTACCCCTTAAGACAGATGCCTTGTGCTGTGCTGAGCCCTGTGTCAAATCAAGGCAAAGCACGAATAAGAGTAAAACAGCAACATGGGAAGTAGGGAATGCACATTCCAAGAACAGAGTAAGAGGGCGTCAGAAACTGAACGAGAAGTTGGGATAAAGAAAGATGAAAGTATAGAGTCCAGATTGCAAGCAAGTTGTCTACACCAGCCCATGGCATTTAGGGTCTTGCACACTGAATTAACCCTCTGTCCCGGGCAGGCACTTCCCTTGTGTGTAATACTAGGGTGAGCGTCTCTCCTGAGGAGGAATGCACGGGAGGGTGCAGCGTGCCTAAGCCCTTCAGCCCGCTGCCTCTCAGACACTGGCTGCCACGACCCCGTTTCGCACTTCACTACTTTTTCTCCTGAAGATAAGCGTGTGTGTTCACCAACGTAAAGGCTCCGATTAACTGATGTTTACTTTTTCATTATCATTATTTGAGCCAAATTCTGCACTGTCTTTTTTCCCCTTGTCCTCCTCCCTGTCCTTTTTGCTTGTGTAGAGGAAATCTGTAAAGCTCAGACCGCAATGTTTCCATTGCTATGTTTCCAGCAAGAAGAGTTTTCTAATTGCAAGAAGTCATCCTAATCCTGAGACGAAATTTCCCACTAAGCAAGATTTTACTATACAGAATGGAGGAGATAAATGTGTCGCATAAACCACATGTAAAGTGCTTCTGTTGGTAGAGTTTGAGGGGCCTAATTGTTACGCAGTATGTATTTTACAAAAGTGCATTGCATTATAAATGTTACACCTAAAGAACCTCTAAGCTTCATTTTGGGTGTTGGGAATTAAACTCAAACTCTTATGCATGCTAAGCATATGCTCCTCAACTAAACTACACGCTCAGCTCCTAAAACCCTTTCTAAATAATTTATAACTGTTTTGTCCCCAAAAGGATTGAAGATGTGGATAATGCTACAAATGTGACAGTTTCCTTTAATTTCAAGACCTTAGGATTTTACGGTTAAGGGTTAAGATGCTGAGTATCTGCTCAGAAATTAATTGAAATGTTGTCTTGGTAAGTCAGGGTATTTCGTAATCCTTGAGGAAGAAAACAGACACATTTTATGGATTTTTGTGTCATAATTTGATCCTCTTTTTGATTCTTTCTTCATTTGGTAATGCTGCAATATTCCCATCATTCAGAGAAAATCATGAATTATGTAGGGGTTTTTTTTGTTGCAACACACACCTACCACTTCATAGAATTTACTGGCATATTGTCTCACGTATCACCCTATTCCAGTAAGAAGATGGAGTGATACCTTTGGTACCCACACCTGGCCTTTGGGCCTCTCCCATGTCAGTCTCAGCCACTTCTTTGGCTCTGCCTAACACCTCCTGTACCCACTGCACGCTCTGTTTGCAGGGGACAACTTCTCTCCGGTACCTTGTTGTCCTGTCATGCTGTTTATAACGCCTAACTTTCTCTTCCCCTCGATGTTCCTCTGCGAATCATGCTTTGAACCCTCCTTCATCCTTCACCTCACGCTACAGTTGCTTGGCCTCTGGTTTCAGATAATCATCTCTTGTGGTTAACTGCACTCCTGCGTGGGCCCATCTACAGGCCAGAATCAGGTTTATTGCTTGTGGCTCTGCTGTGTTCTACTTTCCCTCGAATCTTGGCAATGGCACTGCATTATCACATCTCATTGTCCTTAAAAAGCAAATTTCTCAGGCTCTCAAGCAAATTTATCCCACAAACAGTTTCTTAATGTCTAACATATTCTTAGGGTACCCTAAATTAGACAGAGTCGGTCCCCTATACTTTTGGCCAACTTTTTGCTTATCTTTGGTTCTTCATTTATGGCCTATACCTTTTACTTCATGCCTATTACTCAGGCTCTGGAGAGCTGACAACATCTCGACAATGCACAGTTGAATTCCTTTTTAAAAATTCCTCTCCTATACATCATAAATACTTTCCGCTCTTGGTTTTGCACTTATGGAGCCCTGTTTCTGGGTGAATGTTTAAAAGATTCCCATACAGGTTTCCATCCCAGAATTTCTCTATTGCTGTCTAACATGTAAAGGTCACTTATTTCTCAACCCACTTCATAATATTTTTTTAACTGAAAAATGAAAATCAAAAAATTAAATCCCCGAGAGTATCTATTTAGTAGTCTGCTTATTGTGTTTTTCCAAGCTGCACAGCAGAAGCACTGCTCCCTTCTGGTGTTAGCTGGGTTGCACGATGATGTTTCCTGGCTGTGATTTTCATCTATTGTTGACCTACTTTGGTTTACCAAATTATCTGAGCCAAGCTAAGGCCATCTCACAGCGAAACTGGGCATTTTCCAACAGACCAGCGGAATGTTGCGTTCTTTGTGATTTTAAGATAACCAGCATCTCTGCTCACTCAGCAGCCTGTGCGGTCATGCCGTGTTGAAGTGGAGGGTGGGGAGAGAAGGGCCGGGAGATCTACTTTTCCTGTGATGTCATCATTCAGCCTGTGGAGAGCTGGATGGTGAAAACAATTAAAGATTACTTAGGTCACAAGGAAGTATCCTGTTGGGACATGTTTGCTTTTATTAACCTCCCTGCTTATGCTGAGTTAAAGTGGAACAGTGACCAAGGCACACATGTGCTGGACATTCTTGAGTAGCCAGTGCTCCTCAGTGCAGGGCTCATCATCGCTGACAGACACTGGAGCAGTGACCTGGGCAGCCACACCAGCCCACTGTCCCTGGGAGGTATCAGAGCAGAAAGGGTACATTTAGGCTTCCCTTGTCTTTTTATTACAGTAAACCCCACGACAACTTCCAGAAGTTCCACCCAACAGTTGTAATGCTAGTATTTGGAGTAGCACAAAATGTCAATTTTTTTTTCTTTACACAAAATGTCTTTATAGAATGGGAATAACAATTGTTATCATAAGACCCAAATTACATAGCACCTGTTAAAGAGCTAACTGTTGTGTATGGGTAAATTAAGGAGGTCATCATAATGCGATTTCAGAAAAAACACAATTTATTGCCATCCAAAGACATTTTATCCTCTTTATTTATGATGTTAAAGGGAGAAAATAATAAAAACAAATTCCACATCAGTCATATAGAAAACTATGTTTGGAATTATTTTGCAGCAGTATAATGCTTGGCCCAGACAAGAATGACTAGTAGTAGCGTCTTGTCTACAAATATTTAGAGCTAAAAACCTGCCTTGGGTTCTCTCTTCTTTACCTGTTTCTTAACACAATAAATAGTTCCCATCTGTGTTAACCTATAGCTATCCCTTCCATATTCCTAGCATAAATACATATGAACATGGCTTCATCCAACCCCAGAGCACAAACTTTGCATAAAATGTCATTGAAAAGTAAAGGGAGAAGTTCCATTTGTGGTTACTACATGTATGTCATTTATCTGACCTCTGACTATAGCACTTCATTTTGTGCTTCAGATTTCCAAACAAATACTATCTTTACTTGAATTACAGAAAGAAATTAACTTTTAAAACAAATTTATCCTGCCCTCTGTAAATAGTCCAAAGAGAACTGAGGCTACATGTTGAGAGATTGTCGTGCAGCAATCTATCTGCCTTAGCCTGTGAGAAGATAAATATAATTGCCCAGTTATCTCAAAGTGACAAAAATGTTCCAAAGATGCCAAACAAATAGTGAGAAGCATGCAGAGGGTATATGCAACACAAAGGAAAGCATTTAGATGATCGCGTATCTCTGAAATGAACACTAAATAAAAAAGACAAAATGATGCAGCTACATTTCCCAGTCCAGCAGTTAAAATATTTTTCTCCAGATTTACAAAAAGAGCAAATTCCTTTATTATAATTTCAAGTGATAAACTCTTTCAACAGCTGGCTTCTTTTTAATCTTTATCTTTCTTAGCCACAGTTTGTATAACATGTATAATTTTCAAACATATTAGCTAGACTCCCAAGTTTTCCAAAGATCTCACTGTCAGGCCATTTCCGTGCCAGCCTGCAGAGTGAGCCTGGGCTCTGGGTGCAGAGTCCCCTGGTCTCAGCCATCCATCACCACCTCCAATAGCAAATTCATTTCTTCCTAGAGCAGCTTATTCCACATTTATGTTTTTTTGCCTCCAAGTTACCTCATAAATATTTTACCTCTACCACAAGGCACTATAAATTGTACACCTGGAAGATTTATAAAGCTGATATACTATGTTATATAAATTTTGTCTCAACCTGCACCATTTTTTAAAACAATAAAATACCATCCTTCAAATGTGGGCCTGTTTCATGAAAGCAAGCACCACTGTGTTTTTTAAGGATGAGAAAAGGAAGCTAAAGCAGAGCTCACAGGCACTTAAAGGATCTCAACCTATGAATATTAAAGTTCGAACCAGACTCAAATTTCCTGCTTCCTCATAACTACATTCAGTAACATCTCACTGGCAGCCAATGGGCCTCCAACTCCTTCATAAGACCGTACAGTTATGGTTCAACATACATGAGGGATTCACCCAGGATCCCGCTGATAATATCTGAGAATGTTCAAGAACCTCACATAAGATAATATAGTATTTGCACAAACTCCATGCACATCTATCCCTTTATATCATCTCTATATTATTTTAATACCTAACACAATATAAGTGTATGTACATAGCTGTTATGCCACTTTTTTAGAAAATAATGATAGCAAATATTCAGTCTGCATGTATTCAGCACAGACACATTTTTTCTAAAATATTTTCAATCCACAGATGTTGAATTTGAAGATACAGAAGCCACAAACACAAAGGGCTGAATGTGTACCCAACAAATGGTGAAACTAGTTACAACCAGTGTGGTCTCTTGATGTGATGAAGGTGTAATTGCAAATAAAGCCCAGACTTCAGTATCTTGTCCCTGAGAAAAATCAAATGAAAAACATGTAATAACCATTTGAATAAAACAGGGAAACAGCCTTAGCCTGTTTCAAAATTTAGCACAACAGATGTTTGCTTTGTCCAACAGAATTACTGGGTTCAGTGGGAAGGAACCTGCTTTGGAAGGGCCAGAGGGAAGAAGGCCTCCAAGGTGCTCACCCATTCTTAAAGTTTCTGATTTCAGTGGTGCATTCTTATCTGTGTGGCAATGAAGAGACAAAAGCTACACCTGATTTTCCAAGATTCTCATGTTTCAAGCGGAGTAGTGTTGCTTTAAATATTATATAGGTATTTTTAACTTCACCTGCCAATCAACACCCAAATGAATTAGCCTCTTTGAGTCATGAACCTTTTTTACATAAAGCTATGAACAAAATTTAGCAAATTCTGAGTTGTACTTCACTTTGCCTGTGACAACTCCAGAAATTTCCTTCTGAGGAAATTTACCATTAATTACAAAATTACTTTAATTTGGCAGTCTTTCAATGACACTATATTGTTCTCTGTCGCATATATCAGCAGGTGCTCACATTACTCAGGTTCTGAGTCATGGAAAAGTTAATTATAATAGCTTTAATTATTTCTCTTCAACAATAAAAAGAGATCCTGAAAAAAAATACCTTTGGGAGGTTAATGTTTGCCACAGCAATAAAAATGAATAGTGATGTTTTTAATATGCTACATTAAATCACATAATTAAACACAAAATTTCAGGTGCAATTTGTTTTTGTGATTGTATCCTAAGTGGCATAGTTTTCAATTATATTCAAAGAGTTCAATGTTTATTCCTTGAATTTTTAAGCTCCAATTTTTCTTTTCTATCTTTGGCTCCTTTATTCAGGTTTGCTTCTCTTTTGACATGAATTCTTTGCAACTCTAACTCAACAATAGATCCACAACTTTCTTAGCTTCAGTTGTGCAGTGGTAGGAGGAAAAGTACTTGACTTGGGATATACAATATCATCCTGAAAATAAAACTCATCAAAGTGCTCTCTAATGAGAAAATATCTTAAGAATGGTGTATGGACCAGGTGTGGTGGTGCAGTGCACACTTCTAAGCCAGCACTTGGGAGGATGAGGCAGGAGGCGGAGTGTTACAAGCCTGTAGCTAGTCTGGGCTACATAGTGTGTTCAAGCCTGGTCAAACTACACAGTAAGACTCCATAGAGAAAGAGAGAGAGAGAGAGAGAGAGAGAGAGAGAGAGAGAGAGAGAGAGAGAGAGAGAGAAGGGAGGAAGGGAGAAGTTATTTGGTTGTCTTCTTCTAGTTTTCCTTCTTTAGAAAAGGATCGACTGCCTTGGACACACTTAGCACAACTCTCTGGGTAGAAGGCGACAGTCACTAACTTTAAACTTTCTCAGAATGAAAGTCTACACACATTCCTTGCCCTGGCCCGGATTTTCACACAGCAGGAAGTCCGCAGTGATGCTGTAGAGAGAGGCTGCCATCTCCTGAGACTGCAGCTTTGTGGTTTCCCAGCTCCGTTCAACTGGAAATATGTCAGGACCTGAACGACAGCTCACTCACGAAGCCCAAATCACATCAGAATGATTTGGACGAAAACCAGTTCACAATGGGAAGTCACACTTTCCAGTATGAAATTCTGCTGGACATCAACATTAGGATCTGAATGTATCTTTAGGAACGTGGGTAATAACCATAGTAACAGCAGTGGTAGTAGCAACAGTTGTCACCTAACAAAAGAAAAGACCATTGTTTGGAAACATCTGCTAGGGCTGTGGCTTCATTTCCACTGGGGATCCAAGAACACATTGATCCCTCGGTTCCTTTCTACCACAGTTTTTCAGAAATTGAACTGCTTTATCCTTTCTTCTGATTAATAATTGTTTTAAAGAGATCTCCCTAAATCTCCACCCAAGAAAAATTGTAACTCATAAAATTCCTAATGTAAAATAAACTTTGTTATTTAAAGCCATGAAAAAACTGGAGACAACATAATACTATGACAAGAAGAAAAGCTTCAAAATTGTACCCCGTTACCTGGAATTACACCCCGAGTTCAAAATCATACTCCCTTACTCAGAAGTACAACCTTTTATTCAGACCTGGCTCTGGCAGGTGAAAGTGTACAGGTATCAGGTAAAACATTCACAACCAAGACTACTTAGGTCTCAGGCAGAAATCATAACAAATAATGTTCAGAATTGTTGAATGCTATATTGAGATATAAGGGGCTCAGTTAAGTAAAGTACAGTATGTAGAATTTATAGCCAATGGCAATTGTATTGTGGAAGTGTCATCCTGCGGGAAGCCACCCACAACCTATTAAGTAGAAAAACTCAAGTGACTGAGCAGAGCATGTCGGGAGCCTCTTCCTGTGCTGGGTCAGGGCGAGTCCTACCTGTCCTGTTCCCTTCTGTCTGACTCATCCTCGACCTCCAAAATGCAGCCTTTTCCAGATCCTCTCTCCTGTATCAGAAAAATGGTAAAAAGAAAGAGGGAAGAGAAGGAGGAGAGGAAATATGAAATACTGTCTTTGCTTCAGACTTCCTTTCCACGGCTTCAGCTAGACAGTATGGCTGGTGACTCATAAGCTCCGGGGACTGGGCTCGTTCACCCCTCCAGGAAGGATGCTTACTCTAAAGGAGACCTGCAGCCATGCGAGGTACTCAGTACTCACTGAGCAGAGACTCAGCATCTGAACAGGGCAGGGCAAAGAATGCAGAGAGAGAAAATGCAGTCCAGCCTTCTGTGAGATCAAGGTGACAGCAACACGATCCTCATGCGCTAGGAGCCTTGAAGAAAGGCATGAGGAGCTGTCCCAAGAAGCAAGAAAATCCCCTCGGTGGAGACCTTTGTCCCCAGGACTCTGAAAGCCTGCACAGGAATTTGCTAAGCAGAAAAGAGGGGCAGGATATTCCAGGAAGGAAAACTCAGTGTATAAATGCAAGGTTTGTTTACTTTAGAAACAGGTAAAAGGCCTGCGGACTTGGAGTATAAGGTGAGGTACACACTCATCACAGCACTTTACTCGTTATTTTTAAACCACTGATTTATCCACCTTTCTCTCCAGACTGCAAGGTACATTATCTTACCCACGGTATTCTCCTCATGCACACTAGGAGTGCAACATTTCCTAGGTCCTCATGCACACTAGGAGTGCAACATTTCTTGATGGAAACTCAGGTGAGAGATGAGTGGAGTGGATCATAAAGGCTTCTATGGCGCGCAATGTCTGAACTCTATCCCAGTTATAATTACGGTGAGTGAGGAAGCTCTGAGGAAGACTTTAAACAGCAGACAGAAGCAGGGAAAGAGATCTGCTGGCTGGCTGGCTATGTGCTGGGGACCGAAGATGTGACCAGAATAAGCAACGTAGAAGAGGCAGGCGAAGGCAGTGAGCAGGCGAGAAGAAGAGACAATGTAGTGTGCACAGGGCAGGAGCCTGAGGGGTGTCAGGGGATTAGGACCTCAGAAAGAAGGAGGGCCTGAACAGTTACCGTGACAAGCTGCCGGATGTATGAGGAATTGGTGACTGAGCTATGGGAAATTCTTAGAAATATATTTGTGTTAGACCAACGCCACATGATAGGTTGCTCCATGCAGATGGTCCCGGCCTTTCTCACCCTGCGTGCGCTCTCGCTATCTTTCTGCACCAAACTGCCTTGCCTTCTAGTTCTGTTCTTCCCCAAGCCCAGGCTTTAAAGCAGAATCTCAAGGAAATGACTCAAATTCCTCTCTACAGAGTTGCAAAGGAAAGTCAAACCTTCCCGACCCGAGAGTTAGCAGGGTGGGTGCAGCAGTTCTTCGCGTCAGTTGCTGATGCCCATGGCCCGGTGCAGTTAGATGCTCCTTTATCTGTTACCTTGGGCAGCAACAGCGTTAAACACACTCATACGAGCGCTATTTCTTTCTGTGCATTTCCTGTGGCTCAGATGCAGGGTGCGGTTGGATCCTCCTTTGGGTACAAGGAAGATAAGCCACTTCTGAAAAGCAGCATTTTGAAGATAAACTGCTTAGAGCAGCACCATGTTTCACGGTCACCTATTCATGCACCTCCTCGCTCTGTAGCCCTCCTTGCTCGCTCATTAGAGTGACAGTGAAGAAAAATCATTTCCATTCTATTTCCAAAATTATAAATATCCATTTAGGGCTGGGGATTTAGCTCAGTGGCTTAAGCTCCTGCCTAGCAAGCACAAGGTCATGAGTTCAATCCCTGGTACCAAAAAACAAAAAAAAAATCCATTTATTATAATAGGTTCTATAATAAATTTAACGCAGTCTCATTGTCCTAATTTGTCACAAATTTCCCTCTTAACTTCTAAATTTTTAACATGTTTGACTATGTTATGTCAAAGTAACTTCATATTTCAATTAAAATGGTATAGGAAAATGAAAAGGTATCTTTAGTTCAGAAGAAAATGAAGGCTATCTGAGTAATAATGCTGTCATGCTTTGAAATTCAAAGCAATGCATTTGCTATCTTTATCAAAATTATTCAAATGCTACTTTATTTTGAAAATTATTCAGAACTCACCAAAATGTCTTTTCTAAAAGAAAAGAGACTCAATTGATAGACTTTTAGGAGAGATGGATTATAACCCTTCAAAAGTGTGATTTCCAGTGACATGTACATTTATATTTCACAACTATTTTTAAAATAAACCTATATTTATGATCGTATGTAGAACAGAGAGAAAATAAGAAAAAGCATACATGCATTTATTATTAATCAGATATTAACATGAAAGCCTTTTTTTTTTTTTTTTGCTTCTGTTTGAAGAAAGAGCTCCATGGGAAAAAACAGAAAACTTTGCACTTTCTTCAGGTTTAGATATAACACTGAAAAGTCAGTCTTTTTCTGAGGCTATAGTTCAACGGTAAAAGCACCCGCCTGGCAAGAGCAAGGTCGCAAGTTCAATCCTCAGAATAGAACAAAATAAAACAAAACAAAAAATCAGTCTTCTACTTAACCACACCTAATGTCAAATTCAAGAGGAGATAGAATCAAGTGTTTCTCAAAGGTGGAAACTTCTAAAAGAAAAGTAAAGCAGCTAAGAGACGCAATCATTGATGACTCATATCAGGTCATTTCCAGAATGAAAAGGACTCTAAAATCTTTGCAGCTACTGTTCCTCTTACCTGGAAGCTTTTCCTCTGCTTCTTTCCTTTAGTACATCCCTCTTATCTTTTGCAATGCAATCCACTTGCTTAGAGAGACCTTCATGAGCCATTTTACATGTATTGAGTCTGAAACTAATTATTCTCTCTCCTGGACTCCTGGTTAGTGTCTTGCTGTGATTTGAATGTGTCTCCCAAAAGTCTGTGTGTTGGTAACCTAATCTTCAAATTCATGTGCTAACAGTACTTAGAAATGAAGAGGTAATTTGTATTAGAGGAATCATGAGGAGGGACCCCCATCATGGCCTTAGTGACTGTGCAGTAAGAGGAGGAGAGATTCCAGGTAGTGGAAAAAACGTTTTCACCAGGTGCTGGGGCCATGCTTTTGAGTTTTCCAGCTCTAGAACCACAAGCTAAATTACCTTCTGTTCCTTGTGGATTACCCAGTCTGTGATACTCAATGATTGTTACCCCAAAAAAGGACTAAGATATTTTCCTTTTGTGAAACTAATGTATATTCTATTGCTTCCTAGCACATCATTGTTCTCCTTCTGTAAACATAAGCTGGTTTAGGTCAGGAGCTACTTTTGTCTTATTATTAAGTATCATCAGAGCCTGAAGCAGACCCTGGCGACAGTAGACAGACACTCAACAACTTTTGGACTCCATTGAATTTGTGCTATCAGCCACCAGAAAAAAAATCTATACATGCATCTTACCAAGGATGTGAGTTTTCTGTGCACAATGCTGTTTCCTGGAGGTCTATAATCCTACCGCACTCATGGCTCTTCCCTGAAAGTAAAGCCTTCTTGGAAGAAAATGTTTCAAAAGTTGAAAGACTGGGTCCAAGAAGGAAGAAGATTTCTCAAGAAGAGTTGTTTCCACCTTTCCACTGAAAGCTAAAGAAGGAAGCTTTTGGAGAATCCATTCCACTTGGAGCTCTGAGTATCCCAAGGAGCAACAGCTGCAGTTAGCACTCTCACTAGCGATTTTTTTCATCCTTTGTGCTTCAAAGTATTTGGGAGATAATACAGAAATTTGGTTTGAATGTACCTCTCAAAGCTCACGTTGAAATTTGATCCCTACTGTGACATATGAAGAGATGGAATCAGGTTTGACCCTTAAGATAGAATTAGACTGAGGACTTTCTCTTCATAACTAGATTAGGACATTCATGGATTAATATATTTACTAGTTAATGGATTATCTCAAGAATGAGTCTGCTCTAAAGGTCAATTTGCCTGTCACTTGGGCGTGCTCCTCTTGTGATTCACTACCCTGAGAAACCTTGAGATTCTACAAAGTCCCCACAAGCAAGAAAGCCTTCACCCAGTGTGGTCCCTCAACCTTGAACCTACCAGTCTGTTAGCTAATAACTTTTATTCTTTATAAATTTACTATACTCTGATATTCATTTATAGCAACCAAGAATGGAGTGGCCCTAGGCTTATACAGAGTAGATGTTTCTTAAAACCATCTACCTTTGCATTGCCTTTTCCTCCTAAAGCATGTTCAGATGTAAATATGCGCTAGTACAAGGCACCTTACCTAACCCTCACAAAAGTCAGACCTTTGCAACTTGAGCTTGTTCCCGTGAGATAAGTTATGTCACTAGCATTCCCTGTCACAGCATTTTTTTCCAGTAGAGTTTGTTTGTGCTTTAGGTATTTTTCATTGTTGGTACAAAAGCATTTTTTAAGGAAAGGAGACAAAATTAAAGCAAAAATTCAGTTGGATTATTGTCATCTTTCCCTTCCAGAAAGAGCAGAAATTATCCAAAGGAAAGTAGTATAAGAGCAGCACTTCTAAACTCTGACGCACCTAGAACATCTTGAGGATCCTCAAAATGATCACAAGAGCCATCCACGCAGTTTGACGTGGGTGGGTAGGAGAGTTGTGAGCAATGCTGAAATCCATTCAGCTATTTGCAAAACTTCAGAGCTAAAGCTAGAATTATCACTAAAAATACAAAATATTTTTAACCCAACAGAGATTAATGACGTACCTATTTTCAATTCTATTGTTCTTTTGATGATTATCCACCTTGGAAAATATTTAAATAACTGATATTTCTACTATGAAGTTACAAGTTCAAAATCTTTGATGTTTGTTGTGATTCATTTAACTTAAGGTATCTTTGATGATACCAGGCTTATTAGCTGCTAGCTACAAAAGTCTGAAAATATCCCACTTTACACTTTAAACAATTGAATTATTTGTTGCTAATGGTGTTATCTATCTATTTGTGGGGGAAAATTTTTCAAAAATATCCTAGTAAAAATAATGACAGTGTGATATTTCATTTTTTCATTAACAGTGCAGTTTCTGGTCTCCTGAGGAACTTCCACACAGCAATATAGGAAAAGATACTTTAAGACACATGAGATTTTGCTAGGCTTGAGGCAAAACTCCTTTAGAATAATCTTTGTCTAAAGAGAAAGATAAAAAAATAAGAGTAAAAATATGAGCAATTTCGGGAAGGGTCCCATTGCTTTGTTACCCAAACAAGGAAAGTAAAGGAAGTAGGAGGTGTCTGGGCTCAGGCTAACAGGACAGGATGGGGTGTCTCAGAGAGTCAAAGAAACTTTTGAAGGGGATTAAAAATGCCAAGAAAGCAACAGACTGCTTCACATTGTCACGGAGACAGAATCATCACAATGAAACCGCCCTTTCTCATGCCTCAAGGATACTCCATGTCTCTTAAGCTAAAGCAGAGAAGCCTGAAGTTCTCTAAGACAAAGCATTTTCTCACCCAGAAGCCACAAAGAAACTAAGCAAAACCAAACTCCAAACTGTAGCCCTCACACACACACCCAGTAGAATCCAGAGCACTTCAGGTAGCTCTGGGTCAGTGACGGAGAACCTCTTAGAGCTTCCAGTGACAAGTAGCCCATGGTGGCATGCACGTGGTAGGTTTACCACCACTGCCCTAGGTGATGTATTATAGAGCTTCTAGAACTAAGCGGAACTTTTATGTGTCTCAGAGCCTAGCAACAGATAACTCTGGGTCTGAATATATGTCACTCCAAATGCTGAAGACTTAAAAATATTTGGTAAAGCCTTCGAAGACAGGTTTTCATTTTGTGAAGTTGTATTAATTGCCTAAGAGTTCCTTCCAACTTACAGTGAAGCAAGAACTTGACTTTTTATATTTAAATATATATATATATATATATATATATATATATATATATATATATATCTTGTTTCATAATTAAGACCTATTTCAAAATAGTGATCATTCTAGGATTACATAAAAGCTATCATAGATGAATGTCTTAAATATACTTAAATAATGCATAAGTGCAGTTTGTTGGTTATTCTGATGTAACCTGAGCAGGGATTTGTATTATTTTCCTTGAAGCTAAATTAATACAATATTTTACTGAAATATAGAATTGCTATACATTGATTTATATGCCATTATATACTTAATTGCCTTATTCAATTAAGATATCTAAATTTATTTCAAATTCTAATAAACTTTAAAGATCTTGAGCCCTACCTGAAATCATGCAGAAGTAGCAGTGAGCCGTTTCTAGATGGCAATCTGATTTTACACTGCAAATGGGGAAGTTGACAGAAATCCCTAAAAGTCTAAGTTATGCAAGATGTCAACTTATTCCTAGATAGCTAAACCTAGAGTCTGGTCTAGACTTACTAGACAATACAGTGGCAGAAAAAGATAATGGAGGCTCCCAATTATAACCAGGAAAGGTGAAATGAACAAGCATAGTCGTGGATATACGTGGATAAAAATTTTATTATATTCAAATAGCATCATTTGTAACGCCAAGTTTCATCCTTTGGTCCCAGATGCCGCTTTCTATAGGTTGCTTGTGATAACTGTTATACTAATGCTGAAAAAACCTCAAAAGGATGCTCTAGTGAATCATAAAATCGTAACAGGTCTCTCAAGCAAAAGAGGAAGAGGAAGAAGTAAGAAGAAAAAAGAAGAGATAAGACTGTTTCTTTCATTCCATCCACATTAAGCAGTTAACATTTCACGGCTGCTAAGTGCTGTACCCCGAAGGAGACCTTGTCTAAAATCTAAGTATTCTACGGTCAGCTTGCATTATCCAACCAATGAATGAACTTCACTTTTTGCTACTTTGTACCATATGTATTTGCAATTCTAAAATAAAAGAATTTTCTAACATTCTGCTCTCCTTCTTGACACAATAATGCTTTTCTATCCTTCATCAAACCTTAAAGAGATTGTAGCTGCAAGAATTCAAAGATGCTAAAAGAACACTGAACCAAGAAGCAAATCTCCTTTCCTTGTATTCCATAAACTTCTGTTCTGCTGTCCCCACCTGCCTGCAGGTTCCAGCAGGGGAACTGCAGACCAAGTAGCACAGAAACTGCCCCCAGGATTCCGTGTTTAATGTATAGAAAATAGCACATTGTGAAAAGTAATCACAACTGGTTTTGATTAAGTCTATTTCCCTTTTTTAATTTATAGTTAAAAATGGTGCCAAACAACTCTTACCAAAGCACACTATATCCTTTCCCTTTAAATAACATGTATTTGTTGCCTACTAACCAGTGGATCTATTCACTGGATTAAGATTCAAGGCCCTCTAGAATCTGCCTCTGCTTTATCTTACCATATTTATCTTTCTGCACTTTTCAAAATGAATCACAGGAGATTAGAGGTACAGTTCAGATGGTGAGTGCCTGCCTAGAATGTATGAGGCCCTGGGTTTGATCCCCAACCATGGGGAAAGAGTGTAAGTTTCAGCCAAGCCAGTCTTATTACTGGCCCCTATTTACAGGTGTCTTTGTTCATATTACTTTCCAATTTGAGACACCCTTCATCTCTCCCCTGGCCCTTACACATACACATGCTCACTTTACAAACATCCCAGGCCTGGGAGTCATGGAGACCTCCAGCTTTCTCCCCTTAGTGACTAGCAGAATTGATATCATCAAAGGAAATCGCAGTTGAAATGTGCTGGCACAAACGAGACCACGAAATGTGAGTTTGCTCTCTACTTTCATGCATCAAAAGCTCAGCCATCCTAACCTCATACAAATGAAAGCAGTATTTCTTCTATAATTCTGCTATGATTCAAGACATATTCAGAATCCTTCTTATGGAATTATCTTTAGAACTTTATTAAGAAAACATTCAATTGCTATTCCAAGTAGCTTGACAAGCAGATGCTTAATTAGCCAAAAGCATATTTTGCATATATATCAGGACATCCGGATATCAGATCAGGACATCCGGATATCAGATCAGGACATCCGGATATCAGATCAGGACATCCGGATATCAGATCAGGACATCCGGATATCAGATCAGGACATCCGGATATCAGATCAGGACATCTGGAGATCTGCGCCACCCAGGGCTAAGGGGGCAGCTCCATGGAGTGGCCAAGGCCTTACCTCCTTCCATTTTTCTGCCCAACTACTCTAGAATAACTTTTGTCCTCAAGATGTCTTCATAGTTAAAATACGGTTGATTCGGCTCTATATCCTGTACAAAGACACAGAACAAGGCAAAATGTTGAGAATCTTTCTCCACTTTAGGTTTTGCCTTTTAATTAAAGATGAAAACCTTCCCAAGAACTTCTAACAGCATTGCCTAGCCACCCCAGGCTGCAGAAAACAAGACAAGAGATTGAATATTTCAGCTTCTCAGCCTCTATGATAAAACAATCTGTGCCAGAGAGTTGAGATGCATATTGTAAAAGCCAACATCTTCATAGTTAATTTATAAACATGTACATTTATTTAAATATTAGCTCTAAATTTATCTTGGAAACGTGTATCAATTGTGACTATGCAAAAGAACAGGTTGTGTCTCCATAGGCAATTCCAAAAGAGGAAATGCAAACAAGTTTAGACAATAGCAGCACTGGGATAATTATTCAGGCTTCAGAGGTAATTGAGGTATACAGTGCTCATCTAGATTGCTGGCTCCTCTTATGTTTGCACTCTAACCAAGTCAAAGGGTCACCACAGGGTGATATACTGACTGTTCTTCCCATAGGTACGTGTAGTCTACCAAGAAGGTGAGAAGCTCTTATAAGGTGGCTTGTATTGTGTAGCTTTCTTTTAACCCTACTGCAGCCCACAGGACACATAGCAGAACCCAGAGAGGTGCAGGATTCAACCCACTAAAGGGGAACAGAGTGCACTTTATAAATGAGACGCCAAGGCTGAGCCACTGGCAGTTGCAAGTATGTGCTGGCACGTTAACCACACTAACGTTATGGCTGCACTTAGCTTAGACCAGGCTTGAACTGGTTACAGGACATTCGTTTGCTTCCAGGGTTAAGCCAGGCTGGATTTCTAATCTGTATATGTGAAAAACTGCTCTGCACATGTGCTGCTAAAAAGCTTTTAAACTTCTGACATCGCCGTTCAGTTGGCAAGTTCCCCGCTGAGAATGAGAGCGAATACAGCTACAAACTGAAGGGGCAGCGGCAGCAGGCAGCTAACGCCCTAGGGGCATCATTCACTTGGCACTGATAGTAGTAGCACCTCTGGTGCTGTTTTGTGCACAGTTTGTGAGGCCCTTTGTGACAACACTTTAGGACTATTCCTGGGGCATGGATACTACCTGCGCTGCTCTGTTCTAATAGCTGGTCGGTGGCTTAGAAAGGCAAATTATTCTGCAAGAGCTGATCAGAATGCTCAGGCACCCATGGCTGCCAAGCCCTTGCCCCTAGCTTCAGAAAGACGGAATCGCAACGTGCTGAGCAGCCCAGGAAATTTCTCTGGAAAACCTTAAGGCCTTCTGCAATCCAGTTCCCAGCATGATTCTAGCTACAACTTGGCCACGGTGAGACTATTTTCACCAGAAATGTTTTTAGCTGTTTGGTAAATATTTATGAGCACACCACCAATTCATACACAGAAGAGTTAGAGGCTACAGACTGCATCTAGGTCACAGTCAGCAAAACCAGACATCTGTAAGAAAGGCTGTCCTCAGAGGAAATAGCCGAACTGTAGGAAAAAGAACAAAAAAGCAGTAAGTATTGTCATCTCCACTAGTCCCATGGAGATGACAAAGGAAGCCTAAAACCAATTGTCTGACTTCAAAATGTTTACAACTGACAGCCAAACTGAAATGTGCTCATTCACTGAGTAAACACTCAATGAATCCTGGCTGAGTGCCATATACCTACCACTTCACTTTGTCTTCAAAATCTCAAGACACTGGTCCTGTAATTAGATTCATTTTACAGATCAAGAAATGGAGGTGTAGAGAAGAGGAGTATGTTACTCAAGACTAAACAAAAATGGGTGAAACTGGGGGTCAGCTCCAAGCAGCAGGAACACCTTGTGGTGATGACCACAGTGTAAAGGGCCCACCACAAGTGAGATTTAACAGTATACAGATGTTCTGGCAGGGCCACCGTAGTACATCAAGTTCACCCCATAACCACAGAGGAACAGGAGATTCAGATGATAAAGATTGTTATACTAGGAGCTAGCGGGGGGAAGAGTTTACGGTTTCTGTGACCATGAGATAGGTTCTGGCCTCATATTTTTGGCCTTGGGCATCAAAGACATCCCCAAACAAGCCTTCTGAGGCACACATTACAAATATCTTGAGAGAAGCTGTCGAGACACAAGGCTTGAACAACTGGGATTAGGGGTATGCATCTAATCGGATCCCTGAGAATTTCCTTTTTATTTCTTTGTTGGGGTGGGGGGAGCTTAAGGCATTACCCCTGTTTCTATGTCCCATAATTGAAAGTGAAAACAATTAATGTTTTCTCAGCATATCAAAACATATTTTATGGGCAAATTACTCAAGCTCTGGTAGTAAAATTACACCCTTTCTTTGTATCTGGTTTAACAGAAGCTGATGGTGCTAGAAATTATAAAACGCTATCTAAATACATCTAAAGACAGATGAAGTATTAATAGTTTCATCCTTTTATCTTGTGATATCTTATTAATCACTTAGTATCAATTTTAAACCCTTTTGAAGCATTCTTCCCTACCTGCTGAGGCTCTTTGAATGATCTCCTTAGCACTGCACTGGGTTTTTCCACCCTGGCTCCAGTACAGCGAAGCTTTGCTACGTGAAATCAGATGCTCTTGGATTCAAGTGACGTCCTTTGATATATACGAATGCCACCTGGGAGAGCTTAATGAAAATAGCTGCTGAGGTTGTTAGAGTGCTTTTCCTGCTCACAGACTCCAAAACTGTTAAAGGCAACTCTGTACGTGTGTGTGGAAGGAAGGAGAGGGAGAAGAAAGTTTTCGTCACCGTGAACTGGGTAGTGAAAGGTAGGGAGGAGCTTTCTCAGGCTCCTTTCCTTCCTCTGAGAGGAAGGAACTTGGAAAGTGATTCAACTAGTCCACTTTGCAAATATCTCCTGACTCACTCCCACTGAGACGCTAAGTTGCAATGCAGCCATCCCGAGGTGGATTTACTGGAGAGGATGAGGGACTGGAGAAGGTTGAGGTGTGATGTGTGTATGCACCGGTTTCCCGGTTTACTTCATCTTTTAAGAAGTATTTATTCATTCCATTTGCCCACTTCTGCTTGTATCTTTTATTTTTGTTGATCTATTTTTTTTTAGTTCTTATGTATTCTAGATATTAGTCTTCTTTCTGAGGAGTAGCCGACAAAAGAGTTTTCTGTAGGTTGTTTTTAACCCTGTTGGTTGTTTACCTTGCTGGGTAGAAGTTTTTAATTTGATGTGTTCCCATTTTTTGATTCTTGGTATTGTTTCCTATGCAATTTGCATTCTGTTCAGAATGTCTTTGCATATGTCTATGCATTCAAGAGTTTATTTCATTTTCCTCGAGATTGTGTTTCAGTTTTGATATTTAGATCTTTGATCAATTTTTATTTGATTTTTAGTACAGGATGACAAATATGATTCTAGATCCATTCTTCTGCTTGTATATAATCAGTTTTTCCAGCACCTTTTGTGAAAGAGGTAACATTTTCCCCAGTGTATTTTTTGTCTCCTTTGTCAAAGATCAGGTGTCTGAATGTGCCTGGAGTTTGTTTATTTGTTGTTTGTTGTTGTAGGGGTTTGGGGTGGGTTTCTTGCATCCCCAGTTCTGTTCCATCAATTCACGTGTCTGTTTTGTGACAGTAGTGTGATGTTTTTATCACTATAACTGCATAATATAACTTGAAATTTGGAATTATGCATTCTCTTGCTTTTCTTTCGCTACTCAGTATTCCTTTGACTACTCTGGGTCTCTTCTAAGTTTCCATCTACACTTTAGAATTGTCTTTATAGTTCTGTGAAGAAAGCTGTTGGTGCTTTACTGGACTTTCATTAAATCTACATGTCATTTTTGGTGATATGGCCATTTTGACAATACTGTTTCTGCTTATCCTGGAACACAGAATGCCTTTCTATTTTTTAATGTCTTCTTCCATCCCCTTTATCAGAATACTATGGTTTTCCTTACAGACATTTTTATGGCTTGTGTTTAGATGTCCCCCAAAAGCTGTGTGTGGTCCTACGCAAGCCTTTTTCAAATGTGGCTGGATCTAGCGTGTGTGATGCTGGGACTGATTAATGGTGCAAAGCTAAACTCAAGGGAACTGGGATTAAGCGTGTGAGTGCCGCCCACCCTGAGTAGCATAGATAAGATATAAAACATAGAAATAGCTATGGTCATCCCTTGCTTGTTTAACTTTCTTCCTTCTGCCATTAACCATTTCTTCTCTGTGTGGCCTGTTGCCACCCTGTTTTGGAGACAGCAGATGATGGAAAACCTCTACAAACTATGAGCCAAATTTTGGGTGTTGTGTACTTTTACTTTGGGTGTTGTGTACTTTGTCTCGACAACAAGGAAAGTAACTGACAGATGTCTTTCTCTTTCTTGTTAAGGTTCATTGCTAGGTGTTTTCTTTCACTTGCTCTTACAGAAAACACAATTTAGAATTATGTTTCTTAAATGTAGTTTGACTTCAGTGATAAGTCTCATTGGACTAGGACAATTTTCTTCCACTGTCAGTGAAGGGAAAAGCTCTTTAAAAGTCTATTTGAACTAAAAACATCAAAATGAAATCCAGCATTTAGTCATCTTGAGTCACTCTAGGGATTTGTAAGGCAGGTCCCTTGGGGGAAGAACTCATAGTGAGTGAGACAGACTGAATACCAAAGCCCAGCAGACTTTAGAAGAGAGGCCTACATCAGGCAAGAGGCTGAACCCTGAAAATTACAGACATAATAATAAAATGACATCCATGCTCATGGTCTATACCCATTCTGAGGTAACTTACAACCCTCAAGAAATAGAAGGAGCAAGACAGACCAACAGGACAGGATGACTGTGGAAACACACATCCCACAACCCAAGAGCTAATTACTGGCCAGGTTCCCTGTATAGTCCTAACTTCAGTTTTGTTCTGTCAGGGAGTCTAAGTGGCTTCAAGCCAAGGAAAACCTCCAGAGAGGTCCTATTCATCATCAGTCCCTTTGGGTTCCTTGGGAACTCCAGCTCTAGTGGATCATGTTTCATATCCTTGAAAGGATTCCAGAATACCTATATCAATCTAGCTTACCAAATCATTAAAATTAAATTCCTAGAAATTATTCTTTTCTTTTTTCCTTTGTTTTCTTTCTTTCTTTCTTTCTTTCTTTCTTTCTTTCTTTCTCTTTCTTTCTTTCTATCTTTCTTTCTTTCTAATTGTACCAGGAATCAAACTCCGAGCCTCATGTTACCAAGAAGGTGCTACACTGCTGAACTATACCCACAGTTCCAGAAATTATATTTTTTAAAGTGATAAGATATTATATTAAAGATTGGAACATGCCATAAAATAATCATGTTGAGTAACTCTGAGTTGGTAAGTTTTTTTAAAAAAAGCATAGAATCACAATATGTGAAAAATATTATACAATCTTATTGATCTTATGTATTGTCTTCATTTTAGTATTAATTCAAAATTATTTTGCATATTCAATGTGCCAACTAGGTGAGAATAAGTGGTGAACAAAGATAAACACAATTTTGTCCTCAAAGAGCTATGTTTAGACAAAAATGCAGGTAAGAATCCATCATCTGAGTACTGTAAGCTTTCAATCTTGACGTGAACTGGGAAACAAAGGTCTGATGTTAGACGTGTCAAGACCAGAATTGACCACACAGAGGTGGTAAGAATTGATAAGAAGAGCATTTAGAGTAACCAAAGAAGAAGGGAGAGACAGAGTTATGTGGAAAGTAGGTTTGGTGAAACAGGTAGGCCAGATCAGGGTAGGTTTGAAGGCCAGAAGAAGGCGTTTACCTTAGGGCTGGAGATTTAGCTTTGCAGCATTAGCACCTGCCTGGCAAGCATGAGGTCATGAGTTCAATCCCCAGCACCTCATAAAAAAAAAGAAGGGATTTACCTTTATTCCAAGGACAACAGGAAGACACTGGTGGTGGCCACTGGGGGAAAGAAACAACATGGAGGAAGGGACAGTGAAGCAGTAAAATAAGATGTGTCCATCAGGGACAGCAGCTTGCAGCACACTGGACGAGAGACAGGCACTCCTTAGCCCAGGTGGACATGGACATGGACTGCTCTGAAAGACCTACTCTTAGTCCTTCACTGTAGAAATAAGGACAGAGGAGCAGAGACCTCAGCTGGACTTCTTACTCAGATGGCACTATATGCCCTCTCTGTGAGAACACTGAAACAAATGCTCATTTCCCCGATAATCAGGAAACCTAAGACACAGAGAAGTAATCTGTCCACAGTTGGTTGCACAGTCACGAACTCCATGTGGAGGAAAAGGTAACAGAGATGCTTCTAGTCAGGGTAACTTTGAACAGAATCCAATGACTTTAGACTTTAGTGCCTCTCCAAGATCCCAGAAATGCATTCTCATGAGCTTATATTTTATAAAATCATGAAAAGTGAGAAATTCTTGTACTTTTTTACTTTCACCAAGCTATGAGGTCTCATCAGGTCTCAGAATACCTGGATGCATTCCTGCTGAAAAGCTAAGCCACCGGCTGGCACCTTCAGTACTAGGTTTGAAACGTGAAGAAACAAAAACCTTTCCAAAACTTCCAATATGACTCATCCAAATTTTTAAATTTTCCTCAGGCCACAATTATCAGAAGCAGACTGAGTAGACAGAAGCCCTTTCAGCACAATCATGGGACCTAAAATTAGACTGGATTGGTTACCAGGTGGGTCATGGTAAACCAGCCATGGAAATATGATCATGAGTGAGTGACCTGTGGGAAACCTTGTATCCCGAATGCCAAAGGGAAGGTTGCAGGAGTTACAGGCAAGTAGGTGTGATGGACTACAAGACCGATGTCGCTGGCCTATTCGGTGGATGAAGTTGGATCCTGTCAGACTTGAAAGCTCTCAAGTAAATGGCACCTATGTGTCAACTTACTGGCTTCTTCCTTTTGTGCAGCAGCAAATGACCTTTCATGCTCCCAGGTTCAATCCCAAACAGGCCATGAAGATGGAGAGCAGAAGGAAATAAAGAAAATGAAGGGCCGAAGTCTTCTAGAAGAGGTCCTAGTACGGCTCACATCAAACGCCTGCTGGAGTTGGAATACACACGAGAAACCTCCCCCAGCCTCATTGTCTTAGACTGAACTGCGAACGGGCAGAGGAGCGATGAAAATTTCTCCTTCAGAATAAGGAAGCTCTGAGTGCTGAGTGGGAGGAATTAGTGACAATAACATGATATCTGTCAACCTCTCAAAAATTAGAATCAGGAAATCCAAAAGTCAAGTTGAAAGAAGACAAATTAAGTATATCAAGATTTGACACATCACTGAATACTCACTAATGAAAGAAAAATGATTTCCTTTAACTTTCTTACTGTCTATATGCGTAACACTTTGAAAGTCACAAAACATTTTCATAAAAGTATGAAGAACATTTAAAAACCCTTATTCTAATATGAAGAGAATACAAAGGCAGGTGAAATTCATTCTCTAAAAAAGGCAACAGCTTATGTAGAGTCTTTTTTTTTCTAAACTTTGCTCTGACTGATTCAAGTGGAAACAAAGAGAAAAACCTTAAAACAGCTACCCCTGTTCTGTTTTCAGTTGAGTTTCCACAAGTGACTGCACTGAAGCCAGAGCTGTAGGGTAACCACAGAACTAGGGATGGTTTCTCAAGTGGAATTCCTTCCTCAGAGGGTGAAATGCAATTTGTCAGGGTAGCAGACTGGTGTCATTCTCTATGCTCATCAGATGTGACAAAGCCATGACTACATGACTTCCTAAACTTGACTGAACAGTTAATAATGCTAGTCCAAGGATCATTTAGAGCCAGCTGGTGGTTATGTAGAGCAGCTGCCAAACCTAAAAATCCAAGAAGATCTCACTGCAAGCTGCCATGTATGTTCACACGTGTACCAGGACCATGGCTGAAAGTAGTTGGCTGTGAAACTTTATAGCTTTGAACAAGTTTGCTGACATCTCCTGACTTCAGTTTGGAGTATGTTATGAGACCAACAAGATCAAACACTTAACACTGGACTTAGCAGTACCTTATAACCCTAACCAGGTTTGACAATTCACAGAGCAATGATCTCAGAAGCTTCAAAATTGAAGAATTCAAATGGTGGCAGTTAAAGATAGGTAAATAAACATTCTAAGATATGAAACATTCTGAGGTTTGAACTCTTAATAATAAATTACTCAGCTTCTCAGATTCTCAGTGTCTCTCCAGTCAGCACTGAGCTCACTTCTCTCTCTCATCTTTTCCTTCCTTCCAGAAATAGTAAAGAGTCATTCAGTCAACTTTATTCTCTGTAGCTTTTAAAGTTGCAGTGGAATGGCTATGGAATATTATTTTAATTATTTAAGACAATGGAATAAGACAAGCTATCCCTGTTCTGGTTTTGGTTGCGAGAATAAAAATTTTAAAAGGGGGCAAGGGATTTAGCTCAGTGGCATAAGTGCCTGCCTGACAAGCATGAGGTAGAGAGTTCAATCCCCGGTACAAAAAAAAATTTTTTTTTTAAATGTGTGAAAGAAAAAACAATTTAAAGTATAATGGAAAAGAAGATCTTATTTACATTTAGAAAAGAAAACATCAGGTATAATCTTAATACAATTAAATATACAAAAGCTTTATAAAAAATCATATAACAGTCCTTTAAAAACTACAAAGTTCGATGGAAAATGGAGATATCCCACAAACCTTGCTTTAAAAAAAAATACAAAGATTGCAGTTCCCCTGAAGTTAATTTCTAAGTTTAATATCATCTCATGAAAATATCAGTAGCTTTATTTTTTCTCCTGTTTTACTTGGAAGAACAAACAAGCAAGAATTATAGAAATAAGACCAATGACAAAGAATGAAATTGTATTTCCCATGCGTACTACAAACACAAAGAGTTAATATCCCTTTTATACACAGTTCTGGGTGGGGAAGACTCAGCCTAGGGAAGATTGTGGGCAGAATGGTGTGACGGGGAATCACAGAAGGAACCCTGGCTCCATCTCTTGGGTGGAACTCCAGTTGTGACCTTAGCAGTGGACATCTCCCTCAGCCTTCCAGCACAGGTCCTTGTGCCTCCCGATAAGGCCTCGCTTGGGTCTCTCATGAGCCCGGGCCTTAGCCTGGCTCCTTTGGATTCCTAGTGCGCAGACAGACCTTCTTCACTCTTCCACACCTGGCTCTGTGGGTGGTCACTGTAAACCAAACGTGTAAATTCACATATATTTGTATATCTAATATTAAATCTGTTTCTCAGGTAAGCACTGACTGGTACAAAAGGAAAGATAAACATAATAAAATTTTTAGAAAGTTTTTCAAATTCTTTTCATATCAAATGGAGCTGTCTCCTCTCACCTAGCCTGAAAAATAGGAAGAATATAAAACATAAGGTAATCAAAACATTGACTTAGTAGATATGCTATACTCACTTCCAAGACTAAGCTCCATTAAGTTTTCAATTTAATAAGTAACAAAGTCAGCCGAGAAGAATTTTGTCTTTCATCTGTTCAACAAATGCCAATTGCCTCCTAGGAACCCAACACCTTCTCCTGCCCCTTCCAGACTACATTTGGCAGAAGCGCTAATATTATCCCATTTCCCTGAACATGCAAAGAAGAGAAGCAAGTCCAGAAGATTCCCACAACAGGGAATGGAATCCGCACACAGAAACTGGTCAGAGATGAAGTGAAATCTTTTAAATCCCACCAGCAGCAAGCAGCTCAGCAGATGCTCTGGAAGGTTGGCTGGGGCTTGGAGATGCACTACCCACCTTCTTCAGTGGGGTTCGTCCCCCAGCACTGCCCCCATCAGGATCATTACTGTGCATTTTCTGTTGACTCTGTACCTAGATTTTCAGGTTCCTCATTGGCATTCAGCTCTACCCAAGATCGCAATGCTGAGCTTCTGCCAAGGCTGTGTCAACCCTGCCCAAATATGTGGCCCTCTTTTTGGAACAGGATCAGCTTTGACATTAGGTGGTGCCTACATCCCACTAGTGCGTCAGCAGCAAGCAAGCAACAAGACGATGTTCTGGGGCAACGTCTCCCATCATTCGAGTCAGGTGAGAACTTGGGGAGGTTTGAAGGCTTTCGCCTCTCAGGAAATTGAAGGACAACCTGTGAGGCCTTCTCTGTTACCAAGAAGGAGAAACACTGTAAACACTCTGCAGTGAGCCTGAGAGAAGGAAAAGGATCTTACTTTACCTGGACAGGTGTGGCACACAGGAGGAGTTTCCCGAAATGTCCACATCTATATAATTCAATCTGACACACTTTAATCAGAGATTTGCAGGGTAATTGGCTGTTTGGGACATTTAAAAGCACAACAGCCCAGTGTGTTCCCAGAAGATCAGGTGTTGGGTTTGCCCCCCAGTATTCACAGTCCTTTAAATAGCTCTGGGGAAAGCACTCGTGGACAACGTGGTGCCCATCAGGCAGCGTGGCCAGATTGAACTGACAGGAGTGGCATCGCAGAGTCTGCCGCAGGCTGGCAACAGGCGGAAAGCTCCCAGGCCTTCTGAGACTCTCCCAGAACTACTGGCCAGGGTCTGGTCTTCTGTCTAAGAGCAATGAAGAGGAAGTAGGACTTTTATATGGACTGAAGGAGAACTTGAAAATAAAATGCCCTAGCCAAGGTTATAGCTCAGCAGCTCAATGCCTGCCCAACAAGCATGAGGTTATGAGTTGATCCTCTGTACCAAAAAAGCAAGCAAACAAACAGCCCTGCAGTGAAGACATTGAGGGTTCCCAACTACGTGTTTTTAAATCTTTAGCATTTCTCCCACCTTCCACTTGCCTTCCCTTCAGGTGTGAGATGCACTTAAACTCACCCTAAGCGTGAAATGAAAGCTCAGCCTTGGTGGCTGACAGCACTCTCAGCGGCTGGTGAAGGTTCTGCTTTCTCCGCTGATCATCACCTGAGTCTGCTTTTGATGGATCCCGCTCACCAGTTTGCCAGCGTGGTCTCTTCCAGGGCTACTTTTTTCTTCCAAATACCACATGGGATGTTAGCCCAGGGCAGAGTGAGAAGCAGGCAGTGACTGCAAACTATAGGCCGAGTGCAGACTCGGATGGATGACAGCAACCACCGGAGGAGGCGCTGGCAGGGAGCTGGGCTGCTTTTCCACTGGGGTAAAATCCCAGGCTGTCCTGAGGTGAGATAAGCCAAGCAAATCCTTCTCTCAAAACACAATTTCGTTTTTTTAAAAGGTGCATTGTAAGAACTGTTTATATCATGTTTTAAAATCTTTCCCTGATTTTCTCATGAGGCTCATCCTCAACCATGAAAAACTCATGTCCAGGGCTTTTGTGAAGCAAGAGGCAGAACACAGACACATTAAAAATGCTGGCACACTCGGGAAACGCAGGGGAGCAGCTCACAGAGCTACCTGGCACCGTGCACTTCCCGAGTCCCTGTCACCTCTGCTGATGGGCAGTCAAGAGACACTGCTTTCCTCCTCAGCCTCCCGAATGGGGTAGGTGTGGGATAAGCTCCCTTCGTGACTCATAATCAAGATTCCTTCTGGAATTTTCTGCAGTCTCCTCACCTGCAAGGAGCTAGATTAGGTTTCATAAAAGCTAAAAGGAGTTGTTTTTTTTCAGTTGATTTAGCCTTTGTTAGAAGCGACCTTTGTTTCTTGTTCTATGATTTATTAGTCTTCATTTGAATGGACAGTACTTGACAGTGCTGATGTAAAAATTAGTATAGTACTATTTGAGTTAGAACAAGTGCAAACATATGCAGCTTAATTCTAGGAAGGTGTGCCCAGAGGTGGCTGTGCCACTGAAATAGGAGCAAGGAAGGTGTCGACTGCGACAACCAGGAATACAAGAGTTTAAGATGAAAGAAATGTCCCAGTGGCTTTGGCACCCCTCTTCTCTTCTCTCAAATGACACTTTTAGTTGTCTGCACATAGGTCTCATTCCTAGATGTTACATCGATTCCTCTGTATAATACATTAAATTCATTTCCTTGTAAAGTTTTGCTAATAAAAATGATGCTGCTTTATCTTTTGATTAAAAGAAACATAGTACATAGAAAAATCGGCACTGACTAAAGAGAGGGTTTCTGGAAACAACACACTTGGCTTATATCAAAAGTAAAGATCTGAGTAGATTTTTCACACTCTGCTGTTTCAGGATGCATTGCAGCACCTCACAAAAACACTGGACACAAATACCAGTGCTTGTCCAAAGATAGATACTATTTCAAGGTTCATTTTGACTAAATTGTTTCCCAAGCAGAAGGAGAAAAATGATCTTAGTGGCACATAAAATATATTTCTTGACATCTTTATTAATTTACAGATTATAATTCTAACTAACTGTTACTAATAGCAGACTACTATAAACATCTTAAAGATATATATTCACCAGGTATTTGTTGAGTTATGGTCATTGCAATTCCAAGGAAATGTGTGAGGATGGGTCCAGTAGTATTTTACAAAACACTGCATTGCTTTCCAAAGAACAAAACCAAAGAAACTGTCTTCTGCAAAGTTTTTCCTTAAATATTATATTTTTTTCAGCAACAACAGAGAACCAAATCCTAAATAAATAAATAAGATTTTTGGAAATGTGAGGGTCTGAGGAATAGGTGCTCAGTCAAATGTCTACTTGAATATGTGCTTGCCTGGTAATCACTGGAGACTTCTGGGAGGTTATGGGTAAAAGCTCCTGCCACCTTCTCTACTCAAAGTTCAACAATATATTTTTTATAGGGACGTAAAGGACAACACTGCCCTAGGAAAAGCAAGTTGCATGGACTTTCTCACCCAACCAATGCCTCACACTTTCATTTTGCCTTCTGAAGAGACAAAGACTGTTTCACAGCCTTCTCACAGACACATTTCTCCCCCTTCAACTCCTTTCTCTTTTCCTTTTCGCCCTAGAAGAATAGCTCTTAACAAAGTCAGTGTGATTCATTAATCCAGCTCTCTCCTTATCACTTTCTGTATTTCAGTATTTCTGTATTTCTGTAGCTCTGTTCAGTCATCTGCAGTGCATGCTGGTTTACACTTTGCATAAATGCTTCATGTGCTTTCCTTTCCACTAGTCCTGTTAACTTGCTTCAACTTCTTGGTCTCTGACTTCCTAATGATAAATAGGAAGGGAAAGCAGAAAATAGTGCAGATGTTTTGACTTCTCTGCTTTTCTGGGACTAAGAAAACAATAATCCTCAAAAAATAGTTGGACTTCTGTTCAATTTAACAAAAAATTGAGGATCTACTGTATGTGCAATGTAATTTTAAGCACCAAGAAGAGGAACTACGTGAGCGGCATTTTCCAAGGAATCTTCAAATTCCCAGCGTCCACTATGGGGAACAATACACAGGGCTGGGAATGAGCCAGGCAAGTATCTGATACCAAGATTATCAATATAAAAAAGGAGATAACAATATAATGTTATGAAAGTTAAAAACCATGTTACATCATAAAAGTTGGTAATATAATAAATCAACAATATCTACAGGAGATAATGACCCTACTGATAAAAATAAGGCATTGTAGGAAATGTTTCTCACCCAAAAGAACCCAGACTCCTTAAAAACTTTTAATAGGTGAGTCTCAGGTTTAAGGCAGGATAGTTCCAAGAATCTGAGACTGATTAGCCTTCCACAGACAAAGAAGCTGCAGGCAGTTGTTTCCCACCCAGGACTCACTTGAAGGAGCTTCCTCTACCCTTGATAATGTGAGTGCCAAAAACATTCATGCATCAGATCAAACAGATACAGAGGACATTCTTGTCTTTTTCCTGGTTATAGAAGGAATGCTTTTAGTTTTAGCTCAGTTAAGATGATGTGAACTCTTAGTTTATCACTAATGGCTTTTATCAAATTCAGATCTTCCTTCTGTATCTCTTTTCTTGAGGACTTTTATCATGAAGGGGTTGGATTTTCTCAAAATCCTGTTTTGCAAGAGGAAGACAAGATGGCCGGTCAGTGAGCAACAAAAAACAGAGCCTCCCAGGAGAAACAACTCATACGCCAGAATAAAACACCCTGGAGAGACCCAGACAGAAGGAGATGGATCCTCTTGACACAGGAAGAAATTAAAACATAAAAAAGCTCATCAAATACATTGGGACTACAACAGGAACAGCTGGACACAGTATTTTCGCTGCGACCCAATTTTGCAGTGGACTGAATTTGCACCAGCCTGAATCTGCCACGGCTGGCAGAGCCACCCAAACTCATTCCCACCACAACTCATGGGAAGCAGACCAGTGCTGAAGTTGGGAGTTGGTGAGCCCGAAGGAGAGTGGAGCTGGCAAAGGGACCTTCGTTAATCCATGGTCAGTGCTGGGATTGGGACACCCCCTCCCACGGGAAGGGCGCGATCAAATGGGTGACATGTTGGAATCTGGCAGGAGGAGCCTGAACTGGGAGCAACAGTGGCTTCAGTTGGTTCCTCCTTCCCCAAAGCAGATTCGTGGGATTTGCTTGGACTGGGCCATGCCCCTGGCTGGGACCCAGTGAGCCGTCCCAAATCGATTCCCTGTGCCTAGCAAGCACTAACCGGGGGAAGGCCTCTGCAATTTGGTTGGCCCGGCGGGGAGAGGCAGGCTTAGGCAGCCACTGCTTGCACCTCAGTGATAAGAGCAGTCAGGAGAGGGGGGAGGACTCTCGCAAGCATGCTTCGGAAGAGGCGTGGCCAACAGGAAAGGGGGCTGGGACCTGCAATGTGACCTGTATGGAGGAAGCCAGGACCATGACAGGAGAGAGAGGCAGGAAGAGGCCCCTAGCCCAGAACTCTGAGAACACTGATCCAGGAGAGGGAAAAACAAGGGAGACTGAGAGCAGCAAACACGCAACAGCAGGCATGGCTTCAATGGACATTAAAAGATATCTTCAGGACCTTGTAGAAGAGCTCAAAACTGAAATATTAAATCAGGTAAAGCAAGATATGAGTAGAGTAATAAAAGAAATGCTCTCAGGGAGCATCTCTCAGGAAGATACAGATGGCAGAAGGGAGGAACACAAAAAAAGGAGAGAAACATTCGATCAAGAATATAAAGAAAGAAGCAGATTCAAAGAGACTACCAGGAAATTAAAAATTCCATTGAAAGCTGGCAAAATGCCTTAAAAGAAACTAAGGATAGACTATCAAAACTTGAAGACAAGTTTGCAATGTGTGATTATGAAAGGAAAGACCTCTTAAAAATAACAAGGAAACAGGCAGTAACAATACAATAGAAGATGATAAGAAAATCTACAATTTAAGAATAAGAACTGTGAATGAAGAAGCAGGAATACATACAGGTGAATTACAAAGGCTATTCATGGAAATAATTAAGGAAAACTTCCCAAGCATGGGAAAACAAAATGACATTCGATTATGTGAGGCATACAGAACCCCAGCCACCTACAAACAAAACAGATCTACACTCAGACATATAATAATCAAGATACCAGAAATTCAATATAAAAACAGAATATTAAAAGCTGTCAGAGAAAAGAAACAGATTACCTATAAAGGTAAGCCCATCAGGATCACGGCTGACTTCTCCACACAGACAATCAGATCAAGAAGAGCTTGGAGCGAAATATTCCAAGCCCTGAAAGAAAATAACCTCCAGCCCAGATTGATGTACCCTGCAAAACTGTCACTAGAAATTAATGGAGAAACAAGATGCTTCCATGACAAAGAGGAACTGGGCAAGTTTGTGACCACCAATCCAACCCTGCAGAGAATACTGAAGGACATTCTAGAGCGAGAGAAAAAAAATACCAGGATTTTAGGAACAGTGGCAGAAAGGCCTCAATGAGTGTGACAGGCAGTAGAATAAAGGCGGAAAGTAGACAAACAGGCAGAAAAATAGCAGAAATGAGGCAGAGAAGGTTGGCTATAATCTCTAACATAGATGGCCTTGATACGCTATATTGTTAATAGTGCACCAGGGTTTAAAAACCCACATTACTCACACTACTCTGCTTAGATGTATTATATTCTGTTCCAGTCATTCTACCTGTACTAGATTTGAGGGTACAAACAGTAATCCCAAAAATAACAGGATATAGTACGGTAATCATCTTTATTTTCTTATTAAGTCAATCTAAAGCTCTGTAAAACCTACACTGTTTTACCATAACTGATTGTAATCAAATCTGGTTTGTTAGGTCACTGTTTTTTATTGATAGCTTTTATTCAAAGCTGTTATGATTGATAGTTTCAAATCTGAGAGTATAGGCAACTGCACTTAATATGACAAGATTCCACTCTGTTTTGATTATTACCTGCCTTTGATATTTTATATTGTCTACAATGCTTTATTTTTTACTAATATTGTTATGTACTGCTATATTCAATTATACTGCCTGCTATATGCATTTATGCCTGGTGATATAGGCAATTCTATTGAAGATAATAAGAAACAATACAGCAATCATTGTAGACCACCTTGTACTGTGGTTTTATACGACTCTTTGGTTTCATGTTTTTATAGGAATTTGTTTTGTTTTGTCTTGCTATGTTTTGTTTTTCCCTCTAATACATGTAGGATAGAAATACATGTAGAGACTCATGTATGTATAACTATTTACAGTCTCACTGTTTGAATATCTACTTTGTATGCTTTAATTTTGTAACTTGAAAAACTATTTCTAAGAGGACAATATGTAATTTATCAACTACTGATTTCTTATTGTTTATCTTTTCTCTGAAGTTCTGTATTATCTCTACCCTTTACATGCTTTTTTTTCTCTTTAAATAACAATTTTTTTAAAAATTCTGTTTTGCATCTATTGGTATGGTCATATAGTTTTTTACCTTGCTTCTGTTCATGTGATGTTTTACATTTACTGAATTATGTATGTTGACCCATCATTGCATCTCTGGGATGAAACCTATCTGGTCATGATGTATAATCTTTTTGATGATGTGCAGGATTCCATTTGCTAATATCTTGCTGAGGATTTTTGTATCTATGTTCATGCCCACTATTCAACATAGTACTTGCAACATTAGCCAGACCAATCAAGTAAGAGAAAAAGAAAAAAGGGATACATATAGGAAAGGAAGAACTCAAATGATCATTATTTGCAGATAACTTGATATTGTACATAGAAGACTCAAAAAACTCCACCAAAATAAATATTAGCATTAATAGCCAACTTCAGCAATTTAGCAAAATAAAAGATCAATGTACAAAAATAATTAGCACTATGTACACTAATAAATGAATTCAATAAGAAAATTATGAAAACAATACCATTCACAGTAGCTTCAAAAAAGTTGCAATAGCAAGGAATTAACCTAACTAAGGAAGTGAAAAGCCCCCTACAATGAGAACTGTAGTGCTCTGAGGACTTCCTAACTCTGAGACAGAAGAGGACATCAGAAAATAGAAAAATATCCCCTGTTCCTGGATAGGCAGAGCCAGTGTTGTCAAAATGCCATTCTCCTAAAACTATTTTACAGAATCAGGCAGCCCCAATCAAAATATCAACAGCATGTTTTACAGTTCTAGGAATACAATCCTAAAATTCATATGGAACCAGAAGCAACCCAGAATAGCAAGAGCAACTAGAGCAAAGTAGGAGGTATCACAATATGTGACCTCACGCTATACTAAAAAGCCATAATAGTAAAGATGGCACCACACTGGGACAAAAGCAGACACATGGAACAGAACTGAGGACACAGAAACATCTCTACCCACATTTAAATATCTGAGAACTAAGAATAAAGATAGGCCACGTACAAGAACCTACTCACCTAAATAAATGCAAACATCATATGCCATAAACAAGAGGTAAGATCAATAATATCAACAAGAATGAATGTGAGGAAAGGGGAATTGGGACAGGGAAGGTGGGAGAGGGGAGGGAAGGGGAAAAAGATAAAAAAGAAACAAAACCATTGCACACATGTGGCCACTCAAGACGACTGTAACTGCATCACAACAAACATGTACCAATAAAGATAATTTTTAAAAGAACCAGATATACAAATCGATGAGATCTTAAAGTTCCAAATCAATAATATTTCATTCAACACTATTGTTGGTGAATCAATTTATTACACTTAAAATAAATAAAAGCACTAATCTCCCTTTTCTGTATGCTCTGTATTTTATAGTAGACAAATAATGGCTTCAGGAACGCTCTTGACATAAGAGCTCCAGTGGATAAACACAGAAAAATGACAGAACTTAAGCGAAATATAACTAAGGCAAAGATTCTGAGTGAGACATAGGACGGCTCATAGTTTTATGACCAAGTGTAGCCGGTCGAAAATGCTTACTATTCTAACGACGATGGTACCGGTTTCCATGTCCACATTATGTTTCACCATATTAAAACCCAATGACTTCAGAGAAACTCTTCTGCAGACTTCCAGTCTCAGCTAGTGACACAACACAAATTTCTTTTGGATTTCTCAGATTTCTCAGTCTTTACCATTTTCAGGAGTTAACTAGGGCATTTCACCTTTTCCTTTTGCCTCATTGTTTCAAGACTCTAGTGCTGGAGAAAAACAGGCTACCTCCACACTGAAGAATTTGTAGAACAAGACAAAGCAAAAAATGCCAAATAAATTAATTTCTTCATTAATGTCTCCATTCTTTATTAGGGGCACATCGATCCATTAGACAAACCATGAGAACAGGATTTTTAAATGAATGAAGGAAACGGAAGAACAAAACTGGGAAACTAAGTTAAGATACGTTAATGAATCAATATCCCCACTTAAGACAAAGAAGACAGGAAGAAATTTCTCATGTGTGGAACTAAGGTGACCTTGCCTGGTAAGAAGGGCAGCTGTGTGGAGAGAAGTCAGGCTGTGCTGTCCAGACAGTAAAACACAAAGGAAGAGGTGAGCAAAGCAGATGAGCAGAAGAGCATGAAAAGAACCAAGAGTCATGAATGGAGAGGAGAGAGCTACTTGCGAGCTAGGATTCAGTAAGAGAGGTAGGAAACCTCTGTGGAAGTTTGCTTCCAGTTGGTCATCGGGTACAGGAAAGGCGTTTTGCAATTGCTATGGCTCCCATTAGATTATCATACTAGGAAATATTATTTTTTACTTCCCATGCAAAATATATTTTATTAGCTAATTAGGTTCTTTTTATAAAAATGCAAGAATATACACAGTAGCAACATTTTACTGAGTTTTCTTCAATCCAATAGATAGGTTCCTTCTGGATCTCTGACTACTGGTGACATCATCTTGCGGGATCTCCAAGTCCAGAGCACAATCCAGACACGGGGCTTCCTTTTTCTTGGCATTGGTTCAGCTACTACAAACAACACAGCATTTGATTACCAATAGCAAACACATCAAAGGGCAGAGGTTTAACTCAAGACAGATTTTCCTGACCATCTTCTTCGTACATGTGTAGTGAGAATACCACTTTTATTGGTAGCAATGCAAATATTGGTCATTATAAACATGTGTACTGCAGTTTGCCAGCAATTTTTTCTTCCCTTGGAAGGCTGAGACTCATACGGAATATAGAGATGAATGCAGAACTTCCATTGACTGCGGTGTGAAATCCAGGGACATGAACGGTGGTCACTGCAAGGCATGAGGAAAGTTCTGTCAGAATACCCTTTGTGGGAAATTCATGGCCCCTTATTCTGTAGTGTATGTTTGAAATCGTGAACATGTGTCTTATGTCACCAAGACTAGGTCTGCTTAAAAAATCCAAATATGCATACGTTTATTTAAGGGAAAAATAAAAAACAAATTTCTAAGAGCTGGTAATAGCAGAATCATTCTGAGATGAGAAAATCAGAGAAAGGTAGGTACCAGGAGAACCTTCTGATGAGCTGTTATGACATTATATCTTCTTTTCTAGCAATCTTGATGTCTTTAACATTTAATTTCCCAAACAAATACTAAATTTAATCTCAGAGGGGATATATTTTCCTTTTGAGGTGAAAAAATTGACTTTATTTTATCTAAGAATATGTAGGAAAAGCATGAACAAGTTGTGACTGGAGATATTTCTAAATTAATATCAGAAAATGGAATATCCGTCTGTTGATTTTGTTTTATCAAATATGATTTAACTGCTGGCTCCCCCATCTGTAAAGGCCCCTTACGGATCCCCCTTGAGGATCACGGAGTTATTTTGCTGGTAGAAGTGTATTATTTAATTTATGTGCCTGAAGTGGGAAGAATTTCAGTCCCCCTTTTCAGCCCTCATGTTCCGTGCACAGTCTGTAGGCAGACGAGGCTGTTTCCCATAGAACAGATGCCCTCTTGTCATTGCAAACTGTCTAGCATCTCCCTCAGACTCACACAGAACCTTCTCCAGTCTCCTAACCCTCCACGGTGGCCTACTTTCCTGTGTACTCACTATATACAAGGTTGCAGTGGTGGATTCCATGTGGTCTCTCTTTTTTAAGTACAGTTCTTCCTTTCAGAAGTCCGTCCTCCGCAATCAGGTAAGAAGGCGCTGGGGGATATATCCCCACACATTGTTCCAGGCTTCTAAAGGGATCAGATATCTAGGAGATACTCAAGTAAGAATTCATGTTCTATTCTCCACAAGTCTCCAAATATATAATGGAGCCAATAGGCAGCTTATTGGCTATCTTTATATTAGTTTTTTAATGGATGAAGTGAGAAACAATGTGCAACAATAATGAAACTCCTGTGTTCATTTAATTTAGTGTAATTCAAAGATAAAAGGACATAGTTAATGAAGTAAAAACTAAAGTACACAATTATTTAACTAAAATTGGAATTGGATAGACTTAGTAGATAGCAGGAAATGCAATTTTCTGGGAGGGGGATTTTTTTAAATCCCCTTTGGATTTTACAAAAACTGTAAGCTTCACATAGGATTCATCTTCCACCACTATAATACAATTCAGCAGTTGATTTCAAACATTTGAAGCAAAAATAATAATAAAATCAGAAATGACATAATTTCTAAAGGTGCTTTTAATCAGAAACCAGAATTTCTAAGGAAACTGGCTTTATGGTAATGTGGTAGATTTCCTGTTGTACAGAGGACCTCCGTGAATTCGCAGACAGACAGGCACAGACACAGACACACACACACACACACACACACACACATGTTCACACACATCTGTTAAAGATCTACTCACAACAAAAACCTACAAAACAGGTGGGGAAATAGGTCACAATAAAAGAGAAACATTTCATGAAACAGGCAATTTATCCCCATAAGACCCAACTTCATTGAGAATGCTTTAGAAGAGATTCAAAACAGTTATGTTTTAAATGAATAAAGATACACATAAGTGGCTAAAATGTTTTAGTAGCCAAGCAGAGCAATTTGAAAATAAAATAGGGTCTTTAAAAAGAACCAAATAGAATTTCTCAAAATGAAAGTTAAAACATTATATAATGTTTCACAGAAAAACCTATGTGGAAAGATAAAATACCGCAGATAAGAAATAGATGAAGACAAAATTGGCAAGTTGGAAGATGACTCAAAGTTACAGACAAAGATAAAATGTGAGAGGCTATAAAGAGTAATATGACACTTGAAAAATGTGTATTTATGTAAAGTGTCCCTAACCGTAAAGCAGTAGGTCCCACTGTTAGTGTGGAAAAATATATTATAAAGTATCAAAAATCTAGGCAAAGAAAATAGTGTTTCTGTTATACTTTTGAAGTAATGTTCAAACCCATTGCTTGGAATATAGTGGTGTTTTTTAACCTGAAAAATGGCTACCTGCAGTTTCAAGAAAAAAAATTAATCCTATTAGTTTTAAAATACTTACTATACTACTTAAAAATAAGTTCAAAGTAGGCAAAACTATAATAAGAAATCAATGGCATTAAACAAAAAAAGGATAAACTAGACTTCATTAAATACAAATATATATTATTCAAAGATATTATTAAAAATGTTACATCCTGGTAGAAAATATTTACAAAGTATATATCTAGTAATGAACACATATATAAAGTATAAAAATCTCTTTTAATTTAGACCAAAAATCTTTATTATTTTAAAAATGGACAAAAGATTTAAATAGATGTTTTACCAAAGAATTTAAAAATTTAAAACTGACAATATAAAGTGCTAGCAAAAGTAAAACAACAAATTTTTATTCATTTAAAGTAAGAATACAGCATGACCTGACTACCCTAAAAAACATTTTATCATCTTCTCATGACGTCTATAAGTGTCTAAGATGTTAACATAACATTCCAGCAATCCTACTTCTAGGTATTTACCCAGAAGATATAAAAACACCTGCAGGTAATTATTTATGGAAGATTTATTCAAAATTATCAAGAAAAGAGAAACAACTAAAATCTCCAACATTAGTGAGTAGATAAATCAACTATAAAACACCTACACAATATAACACAGCAATGCATGCCACTGTTTGGGTAAATATCAAAACTATTGTACTAAGAAAAGTCAAATACAAAAGGCTACAATCACCCATGATTCTATCCACACAACATTCTGGAAAAGGAAAATTATGGAATAATGACCATGGTGCTCCAGGTAAGGACCAGAGCCCCCCTAAAAAGAAGCTCATCCATCCTCAGTGACAGCAAGGCCTCTCGCTCCTCTCAGGAGAACAGCTGAGCTTATTTCAGGAAAACCAGCACGACAACCTTCTTCAGAAGAATCAAGTTCTCCTTCAGGTTCTCCTTTTATGCTGTTGGCCTTCCACACCCAGCACCACGCTGATCCACTTCAGCTGTGTGTCACAAGCTGCCCATTAGTTAATTCACCACAGAGTTGGAAGAGGTTTAACTATAAAGGGGTAGGAGGGAGTCTATTGCAGTGATAGAATATTCCACATCTTTATATACTACTTCTGTAATTTCGTATACATCTGCCAACAAAACTGATAGAACAGAGTACCTTTACTATATAAAGGATGGAACAGGGGATCTTTACTATATAAATATAAAAGAAAATAAATACAGAGGGAACTTGATACCATTTTATATTTAATTGATACATAAAAATTGTTTATATTTATGTGATAAAAAGTGTTGTTTCAGTACATATATACCATTTATAATGACCAAATAACAGTAATTAGAATTTCCACTACCTCAAATATTTACCATTTCTTTTTGGTATGAACATTCAAATTCCTCTCTGGTAGCTATTTGGAAATATTCAAAACACAGTGATCCTACTGTGCAGTAGAAAACCAGAATTTATCCTCCCAGCTAAATATAAACTGGCTCAACTTTTCAAAAACATTGGAGAGAAATATATTCTCCAAAATATAATCAGGGAATAAAATGTTGGGTAACCAAATATTTCCATAACTAGGGAAAAATTGCGAAGGTAAGACAAACTCAGGAAAACTGTACCATTTACTCAACTACAAGTGAAATTTCTTCAGTTACTTCAAACTGTAAACACATTTTAGCACTAATTTGTAAATTTTCCAGCTTAAACTGATGTTCTTTTCTTGCCAAAAAAGCAAAAGTTCAGTTACAACAAAGAAAACATTGTATATATTATCTTCCTACATAAAAGGATTATATTTCATACTATATGAAAAATACTTACAAACTGCTTATTAAACAGAAATTTTTTCAAAGATCAGGAAAAATAAAAGATAATATCTTAAGAGAAAATTATGAATATCACAAAGCTTCCCTTGTTGCCCTAATAACAATGGCCACGGGATTTACACCTCAATATTCTCAGAGAATTTAGTGGCATAAAATTGCAGTGAAAAAATTCCCAAGACTTGGTTTGAATTCCCTTAGGAATCCTCCCTGACTTTGTCTGATACTGTCAGAAAACAGACAGTCATATACATACCCAGCAGCGGCAAGCTCACTTCCATGAGGAATATAATATACTTCGACAAGACGCACATCTAGAAAATGGAGGACATTAAAAGAAACAGCAAGTGTTCTTTCTCTTTAACTCTCACTGACACTAATGGACATTTCAACTATTAAATTTGATAACCAGCCTCAAACACTGCAAAGTGTTATTCATCTCATACATTACATACATTAACTATATTTCAGTTCCCAACAATTACCTGTTGTCATTAGTATTTTCAAAGTTTTACCCCCCCCCAAAAAAAAAGCAAACAAAAAAATAAATAAAACAAGGAATGCTACAAAGAACACGATACCAGGGACCAGGGTGTAGTTCACGGTACAGCGCTTAGCATGTGCCTGGCCAGGTCCTGCTCCCCAGGACAAAGGAGGGAGGAGATAGAACAGGTTAACTCTAGGCCTTTACTTTGAATAGACACGTCTGGCCTTTCCAAATTATATTTTATTATAATTAGACATGATAAACTTTAGAGAAGGATCCAAAACATTTGATTTCACTGGTTTATAAAAGGATTTCGATTTCAGTTAAGCTAGAGTGTATAATTTCCCACTGATGACTCAAATAACAAATGGAATGAACAGGGCTCTAAAGGACA
This sequence comes from Hydrochoerus hydrochaeris, assembly GCA_004027455.1. NCBI lineage: Eukaryota > Metazoa > Chordata > Mammalia > Rodentia > Hydrochaeridae > Hydrochoerus > Hydrochoerus hydrochaeris. The sequence continues at coordinate 82,946 of PVLA01005947.1, forward strand.
AAGAGATTAGCAAAAAATCCTTTTACAAAAATAGTGCTAGATAATAAACCTTTCTTTGTCTATCCAATATGAAGTCTCTAGCATAATTAAGTGAATTTTGTTATAGATGAATAAACAAAAACAAACAATTAATTAGAGGATAAAAGACCATATTAAGTGATGAAAATAATCCTTGAGACTTATTTTCCTGGATAGACCTAATTGACATTTTTAAATGAATATAAAATATTTTTGTAACATTTACCATTGTTCTGTTTTATTCCTCATCTGCTTATATTCGATAAACTGATGATTCTGCAATCAGAGAGACTAGAAAACCTCCTTTAGGAGATTTCTTTAAATAAAAAGAAGCTGAACATTTTGATGATTACCGATGTTCAGACTCCACCTAAAGCGCAAGATCCAACAGAAGCACAGCGTGTACACAGAACTCGGTGGGAGCTTGTCAAGGCTAAGCAGCCACTCATCCCTCAGGGTTTGCTCCTGTTCTGTTTTGTCATCTTCAAGCCATTCAGTGTATTTAAATCCAAAAATTAAAAACAAGACTCAAAGACTCATTTTTCCCATATTCTTTAGTTACTTATAGTTCTCTCTCTCTCTCTCTCTCTCTCTTTCTCTCTGCTTTTTTCCTTTACATCCTATTTTCCCTTCATCATTGATAGTACATTAAAGGCACTTCCTTTATATGTGAAAGTAAATTAAAGTATGATCTCAATGTTATTTGTTAAATCATTAAAGAAAACAGTAGACTTTACCACAAAAATTCCAAACCCAACTGATTTTACATGAGAACTTTCCCAAATGAACAAAGAATAATTACTACCTTATACAAACTATTTCATGGAAACTACCAATTTATTTACTAAATTGGGAAAAAGAAAGTGAACTAATATTTCATACAGAGATATAAAAATATGAAGAAGCTGGATGTAGGAGTGTTTGTGATATATATATATATATATATATATATATATATATAATGCATGTATGTGTATTTGACTACAAAATGGAAAGATCTTTTACATTAAAAAATCTATTAATACAATTCATTACAATAATAGATCAAAAAATTAAAACAATATGATTTAACTAGAAATTCAGAAAAAGCGTTTCAATATTTCCATTCCCATCATGACAAAAAGTTATATTAATGAAAATATAGAAGTCCTTTTTAATTAGTACATATTTGCAATATATAATTGATACGTTCATTGTATGGAATATATATATATATATAAATATAAAATTTTAATCCTTTTTGCTTCCCCTTTCCCTGTACAAATTGAAAAACAGTATCTATCAAAGCAGATACAATACTAAGCCATGAAACAATAAGACCTCTCTTGGACATCAAGGAGAAGACTAGAAGAACTACTTCCGCCACCGCTGGGCCATGTTGCACAGTTACACTGACAATGGAAAGGACAGGAAAACTGAATTCCCATCATTACCATTACTAAATAGAAACCTTAATTGAATTTATGTACAAAATATGGCTAATAATAAAGAAATACAAAAAGATTGTGCAACATAAAATCAATAGACCAAAATAAAGGATTTTCTTATAAATGAATCAATCAAGAGTAACAATATCATAAAGAAAGCTCTGACTCACAATAGCAACCAACAGTGAAAGGTGGGAAGAAATGCAATAAAAGAGAGTCAAGATCTATATTTACAATTTTCGTGTCTTCACGGAGATGAAATAAATGGAGAGAGAGACACATCATGCCTATGTATAAGACAGTGAGTACTTTGCAAAATGCCCCAGTTGAATAGACTAGCAACCAACATCCAAATAAGATCTTTGTGCTGAACTTTACAAGCTCTTCTTAAAATTCTCACAGAAGACATCAGCCAAGATATTTTTTAAGGACAGTGAAAAAGGGCTTGCCTTTTCAAGCTAAGACATTGTTATGATTTGCAGTTAGGATGATTTGCAAATAGGGAAGCAGAGAAATAAGAAACAGATCCACATAAAACCAAAGAAGCATGTGCTGTTCAAAGCTGGGATTGGAGCAAGCACTCTATTAAATTCTAGGTAATTAAAGCCCTAAAATAAAAAAAAATAACATTCTTTAATACTATTAAAATAAAATACAGAAAAAAATCTTTATAACTTCCAATTTGGGTTTTTTTAAAAAAAAATTAATTGTGGTTAAAAAAAAGCATGTAATATAAAATTTACTATCTTAACCATTTCTGAGTGTACAGTTCAGATGTTCCATGCATTCATATTATTGGGCCACAGATCTCCAGAGCTTTTCACACATAAGCTTACCTTACATAGGTGGGAAAATACAGAATTTTCCCTTTCATGACTGGCTTATTTCATTTAGTATGATGTCCTCAAGTTTCATCCAAGGTTGTAGCAAATGACAGAATTTCTTTTTTTTTAAATGCTGAATATGATTCCATTGTATATATGTGCCACATTTTGTTTATTCATGTATCCATTAAGGGACTTTTGTGTTGCTTCCTCCTCTTGATCATTGTGATATGTCTGCTAAAGTGAGCAGGTTTCCTTTTGTATTTCATATATATCTGCAGCAGTGTGATTACTGAATATACTGGTCAGCTTTCCCATTAGTGGACAAAATACCTAATATCTGTAATTTAAAGGAGGAGAGAGGTTTATCTGGCTCATGGTATCAGAGGATTCAGCCCATGGTAAATTAGCTCCATGGCAGGAATGTCATGGTGGAAGAGCATGGTGGAGCCAAGCTGTGTCCTTCATGGTAGCTAGAAAGCAGAGCGGAATAGTGACCCAGAGGAAGGGAGGAGGAACCAGATACGGCGCTCAAAGGCATGCCTCCATAACCTACCCAGATGCACAGCCATACTCCGCTGATCCCAAAGGTAGCCCTCAAACCAATCAAGCTGGCAAGGCAGCTTACCACACTGGATTACATGGCGGTTCTAACGTTATTTGTTGAGGAATCTCCATACTGTTGGCTACAGCAGTGGTACCATTGTACATTTCCACAGAATCCTCCAAGTATTGCCGATTCTCTACATCCTAGCCAACACCCACTATTTTTAGTATTTTTTAAATGTAGAAGCCATCTTAATATATGTAACATTTAAGCAGGAAACAAAAGGCAAAATACATAATGAGTAAATTAATAAATTTGACAACCTTGTAATCTGTAAATTAACTTAAAAATCCTAAACAGATTAAGAAAAGTTATTTGCAACATATTTAACAAAGGAGTAAGATATGAAATACATAAAGGAATTGTACAAATAAAAGAGATCACTCAATAGAAAATTGTCACAGAATATGCAGAGAAATAGAATTTCAAATGATTGATAAATGCATAAAAAGATACATTTTACTTTCTAAGGGGTTAGTGTTAAATAAAATGACAAAGAGATGCCATTTCACATCCACCATATTGATAACAATTTTAATATCTGATAACTTTTGGAAATGTAAAGAAAAAGGAACTTTCAATACTGCTGTTTAGAACATAAGTTGATTCAGTGACTTCCCAGAGCAATTTGCCAGTAACTATTATGGTTAACAGTGCACATTCACTGACATGCTGGGAATGCAAAGTGGGTGTATTTCTTGAGCACTTGGAACATGTGAACAATGAAATACCTACTAGGATATTCACGGCAGCACTGTTTGAAATGGAAATAACCTAAATGCTCATAATTAGAGAATGAGTCATAAATTGTGGCTTCATCATTCCAGAAGGCAATTAAAATGATTAAGTGAGATTAAATGATTAACACGAATAAACCTCAAAAACGTAATAACTTCAGAGGATGCATACAATAGCATATCTTTTAAAAATACATAACATAATCTTGTATATGTTCTGAGCTCAAAAAACTGAAATAAACGTGTAAAACAATATGGATAAGAATGCCCACATCCTTCAAAAAAGTGGCTCGATTTAAGGCAGAGTTAGGTGAACAAAACGGAGGATAAGGAGGAAGAAAGTGCTTTAGCTCTTAACCACTCCCAACTGTTAGAAGTGGAAATATGGCAATATCTATAACGGCTATTGCACCTGGGCAGTGGGCATGTGTGCTTGTTTCATTTCTCTCTGTTTTTCTATAAATTTCATTTGCATGAGGCCGGGAACATGTGTGGATAAGCCAGGCATTGCAGTGTGATGCTACTCCATGGGCTGGTTCTGAAAGTAGGGCTCCCCGCTCATTTCCAGACATTCAGTCTCGACTTCATAGATAAACAAGCTACACAGTGATATTAAAATTTCAATTTACTATTAAAGCTGGCAGTCCATTGTTTCTTACATACTTAAAATTTTTCACTTGTAATAACCTGAATCTTCCAAAAAGCATAATTTAACTATCATTGAAGAAATATCAAGGGTGTTTGTTTTGTTTTTAGAAAGCCCATGATAAACCACATTTTCTGAATTATTTTGAAAATTCAGTTTAAGAAGACATGATCTCATTTGTGCTTGTACATTTTACTTCAAGTCTGTCATAAGATGGGGTGAGTGGAAGGGGGTCTAATCCTCATTTCCTGACTTGCACTGCAAATCTGAAGGCAGCCTGCCTGCTGATTTATCTATTTATTCAATCCATTACTCTCCCATGGTAAAAATGAAAATTAATATCACATACTACAACTGAAATTCTATGAAATAAGCTTCAAGTGTGAGTAGCTGTTGGGATTCAGCTGCTATCCTTGCTGGCTCTCAGTTCTTACAGAGTAAATGCTCTGATCCATTCAGATTCAGGCAAGAAAGAGAAAAAAAAAATAAGCAAGCAGGATCCTGGCATGCAGTGCTGTGCTACAGGCGGTATTCATAGCTAGTGCAATCATTTTCTGATTCGGAGTGTCCTTGCTTGTTTTACAAATGAGCAGACTGTGGCCAAAGACACTAAGTCATCTTGTTAGACTCTGAGTTGAGTTTCTTAACACAGTTTTTAGATCCACTAACAGAACTCAAGTTTTCCAAAAGATTAGAATGTGGACAGCAGGCCTGGGGTGCTGCTGAACCCTGTCCCCTCCCAGGGTGGCCACAACTCAACCCCAACTTGCATGTTTAAATGTGAACAAGAGCTTAGGCAAGAGCCACATCTGATTTCCAAAACAAGCTGGAAATCCAGAATTTTATATAAGATCTCATACTCTTCAATGCTTGCAATGGATTCAAAACTTTAAGACATACTATGTGAGCCAAACAAAAATATCTGAGGGCTGAGTTCCAAGCACTGGTCACTGTTTCACAACATCTACTATAAAAAGCTGGATCGGGGGCCTCCTCTTGGACCGTGTTTATGGCTCCTGAATGCAAGAGGGGAAAAAGTTTCATTCAAAGCTGCTCCTAATGTTTGAGACATCTGAGATTAAATATTCACGGCTGAGGCAATTTTGATGAAAAGCAGAAGTTGGAGACTGATTCGTTTATACCTTTGAAGATTACAAAGAATAAAGTTGGCCACCTGGTCCACGCAAAAACAAAACAAAAACGCATGGTTGTCAGGGATCCATTACCAGGCGATGAGGAGGGGTCAAAGCCACCCCCCAATCCCAATGCACCCTGCTTCCTGAGCCTCCCCTCCAGCCCATCTCATCCCCTCATTCTCTCATCTCTAGCTCGCTCCTCTTTCGCTCTCTGGAGGTGTTTATGGGGCTAACCAGGGAGAGCAATGCAGAGAAAGAGCGGGAGCCTAAGCAGGTAAACTCGCGCACACAGGCTCTTTACTGTTTCTTAACCATATTTTAAAGCTTTCCATTTAAACCCTTAGAGCATCCTAGAATTTGGACAAGCAGGCTTCCCTTGCAGAAGAGGCTTAGAGAAGTTACTGGCTTAGCCAGGGAAGCACGTAGCAGAGCCCGGACTCACACCCAGCCCCTTCCACCCCAAGGAAATCCCAAAGGCAGCTCACCCCGCCTCCCTCTCCCCTCCTGTTCACAGAATCTCAGCCCGTTTTACCCTCCTACGATATAGTATCATTTAGCTTCCTTAACCCAAACCAAGAAAATATGAAGTAACAGTGTACATACGTGAAACTTTTTTAAAAAGTAGCATTTTAGAGAGATTTAGAATCTGCCTTCTCTTTTCATTACGATACCAATAGAATCCGTCCTGTAGCACGATAAAGGTTCTGTGAAGGATACAAAGACAAGCTCATTCCTGTAACTCTCGCTTCTAAAGATTTCAAGATACTTAGAATAAAATAACTGCGTTCCCTGAAACACAGCTGCTTGATAAAAACTAGCATGTGTGCACGCTGTAAGTGGGGAGCAAGTGCTCCCATAGCGTGTGCACGTGTGTGGCACACGTGTGTAGGTGTGCTGCGGTGTGGTGTGCCCGCTGCGAGTCCCGGTGTGTGTGGGGTGTGGTCTGTGTGACGTGCACGTGTGTGCAGTGTATGTGGGCTGATCTCTGTGTGTGGTATGCAGGGCACACGCTGCGCATTTTGACTGCGGTGCAGCGAGCGTGGAAGGGTTCCGATGCGGGTGATGTGCAGATGCGGGAGGGATGTGTGGCACTTGTATTTCCAGGGTGTATGTGTGCAAGTGCTGATAATTTTTCAGATCAGCCAATAATCTATAGTCCTGAGTTCAGTCTCAGTCACATCCATATATGATTTGTCCAGGAGACAATGTTTCTCCAAGTATGATACCATGATCCAACTACATGACACTCCCCTGGGAATCTTGTCATTGTGGCTGCTCCTGAGTCTTCTGAATTATAAGCACTTCATGTGGCCAGGCCCCTGCATCCATTTCAGTGACACACTATTGGAGACTTCTGCCGTGATTCACAGTTATGCACACATCACCACGGGCAAGCCACTGGTCCCCTTTACCCAGTAATGTGTTTCAACAGCTATAGTAAAAGCCTGAACCTAAGACAGAACTAAATCCTATATATACTAGGATTCCCTTTACATACATGCCTGTAACAAGCTTTAATTTCCTCTCTCTCTCTCTCTCTCTCTCTCTCTCTCTCTCTCTCTCTCTCTCATACACACACACACACACCACACACCACACACACACACACACCACACACCACACACACACACACACACACACACACACACACACCTGTCTCTCTTCTAACCCTGTACTGGGTCACAGCTGACCTTGGGTAACTGAAATCTAGAAAATTGAAATCATAGGAAAAAGGGGAATAACATATTTTTATTATATATACCAAGCATAAAAGGGAAGAAAGGATTGGGATATAGTGAAATTTCCCCTTAATTTTCTTCTATTAACTAAATAAGTAATTAGGTCACTTTCCTAATTACTTGCCAGTAAGTTTCACCCCTTAATGTTTCCAACATCTCCACAGTGATCCTAGAGGAGCAAGATTCCAGTACATGAATATTCGGAGGACGCTCTCAGACCATAGCGCTACCCTTCCTCATGTTCTTCAGAAATACTGCTACTGCCTTCTGGATGGAAAGACCCCTTTCCCCATTTCTCATCTGCCCTTGCTTCTCTCTTGTCGTGAATGTTAACCACAACGTGCAGCACGGCGAGCTGCTGGCAGTCGCCCACCTGAGACGTGCAGAGGGTCTGCGCAGAGGCAGGAGGATGGAGATGGAGAGCATCTGTAGAATCTGAGGCGCTAAAACCACCGTGGCAGGTGAAACGTAGAGATTCAGGAAAAGCGACACCAGGATTCTAAGTAACATTCTGACTTGAATGCCCGAAGTTCACAGCTAGAAAAGCAACATGTCACTAGGGGCCATGCAGGCAAAATATATTAGGAAAAAGGGACATGGGCAAGGTCCCTGCAGACTCTCAGACCCTAAAGAGGCTACGCGAAGAGAGCAGCCCTGCTCCCCTGCGCCAGCCAGGCGCTGCCACTTCAGAATCAAGGCTGATGCTTGATTCAACCGCTTCCAGTTTTCAAGACAAACAGACATCTTGAGTCTCCTTTTAAAAAACTGACTTAAAAATCATGAATTAATTACTTAAATAAATAAATATCGAGAATAAAAGGGGAGCCAATAACAGGAAAATAACACGACAAAGACAAGTCAAAAATACCAGTTATCACCATCGATGTTAACGGTTAATTCAGCAATAAAAGAAACAGATGGGCAGAATGGATTAAGAAGCAAGATGCAGCATAGTGCTGCACACAAGAAACACACTGAATTCAGAAAGAAACTCATAGACCTAAAGGCAAAGGATGGAAAATAACACCTCATGCAACAGGGAAAAAAAGAAACGGGTAACTATTCTATTTTCAGACAGACTGCATTTCAGGGTAAGTCTGATTAAGAGAGACAAAGAAGATCTCCTTGTAAAGGGAACAATTCAAGAGGAAGAGACAATAGTCATAAATACGTATGCACCAAATACAAGTGCACCTAAATATAGAAAACTAATATTAACGGATAAGAAAAATCAAGTAAGCACTAATATAATGGAGTCCTCAGTACCTTACTGTCACAATACATCAACTAGACAAAAGATCCAACAATGAAATAGAACTGAACCAAACTTTTCAACAAATAAAGTTAGTAGATATATAGAGTGTTCCACTCCACATGAGAATACACATTCTTTAGCTTCACATGGGACATTCTCCAAAGCAGACCACATACTGGATTACAGAACATACTTAAATAAATGCAAAGGAATTTAAATTATCCCATGCATATCATCAGACCACAGTGCAATGAAATTGGAAATCAATGGCAAAAGAAACCACAATTTCATAAAGATATGGAAATTAAATAGCACCACCCCGAATAATCAATGAGTCACAGATGAAATTGAAGAAGAAATTAGACAGTTTCTACTATTAATAAGGCCAATATAACATACCAGATACAACAAAAGCAGCTCTACAAGAGAAATTTATAGTGGTGAATACCCACGTAAGGAAAACAAAACAAGCTCAAATAAACAACAATGTGGAACCATAAACTTCTAGAAAAAGAAGGCAAGTCAATCCCAAAGCTGATATAAGAGAGGAAATTATTAAGATCAGAGCAAAAATCAATACAATGGAGACTAAGAAAACAATACAAAGACTCAAAGAAGACAAAAGTTGGTTTTTTGAAAGATTAAATAACATCAACAAGCCCTAAACCAATTTTATCAAAAAAAAGACTCAAATCTATGCAGTTAGAAATAAAAAGGGTAAAACCACAAGAGATCTTGCAGAAATACAGATCATATACATGCATTTTGAGAAGTTGTGTTTTACTTTTGGGGGGGTACTGGGAATTGAACTCATGATCTCACACTTGTTAGGGCAGGTGCTTATGCAACTGAGCTAAATCCCCAGCCCAAGAACTTGTATTCTAATAAGAAGGAAAATGCAAAAGAAAGGGACAGATTCCCAGAGATATATAAATTATCAAAGCTGACTCAAGAATGTATAAATATTCTAAATAATCCAATATCAGTCAATGAACTGGAAGATGTAATTAAAAACCTACAAAGTCCTGATCCTGATTAATTCATTGCCAAATTCTACAAGATTTGTAGAGAATAGCTAATACCACTACTAGTCAAACTTTTTTAAAAAAAAATTAAAAGGGAAAAAAAACTCCCAAATTCATTCCTGGAAGCAAGCATTACCCTGATACCAAAATCAGAGAAGGGTCCCACCAATAAAGAGAACTACACAACCAGGGTTTTAGCTCAGTGGTGTAAGCACCTGTCTGGCAAATGCACTGTCATGAGTTCGATCCCCAGTACAAACAAACAAAAAAAAAGGAACTACATCAATTTCCCTAGTTAACATAGATTCAAAAATCCTTAATAATATACTAGAACACAGCAAATAATCAAGAAGATTATACATCACGACCAACTAGGATTCATCCCAGGGTGCAGGGATGCTACATGCAGATTGAAAAATGTAATGAACCATATTAACAGAACGAAAGACAAAAATTATACAACCAACTCAATAGACATAGAAAAAGAGTTTGATATTCAAAAACCCATTCATGATAAAACCATACAGAACATTGGAATAGATGTTCTTTATCACAATCTGATAAAGGCCATCTATGACGAACCAACAGCCAATATCATGCTAAATGAACAAAAACTGAAAGTTGTCACTCTAAAATCAGGAAAAAGACAAGGATGTGCACTGTCACCACTCTTATTCAAAGTAGTTCTGGAAACATTAGCCAGAGCTACTAGACAAAAAAAAATAATAAAACAAATAAGAATAGGAAAAGAAGAAGCTAAATTATTATTATTTGCAGATGATATAATACTCTACATAGAAGATCCCAAAAAATTCCACCATAAAACTTCTAGATTTAATAAACAATCCAGGAGTATTGGTGGATACAACGTCAACACTCAAAAATCAATAGCTTTTCTCTACGCAAATAAACTCGCTGAGAAAGAAATTAGGAAACACCTTTCACAATAGCATCCAGAAAGTGAAATACCTGGACTCAATATAATGAAGAAGGGAAATGACCTCTACATTTTTTCTGTACTAGAGATCGAACTCACGACCTCACACATACCAGGCAGGTGCTTGTGCCACTGAGCTAAATCCCCAGAACCTAGACCTCTATACTTAAAACTGAAGTATTCTGAAAAAAAAGAGATTGAAGAGGACATGAAAAAGTGAAATATATCCCTTGCTTTTGGGTAGGAAGACTCAATGCAGTGAAAATAGCCACACTTCCCAAATTCCAATACAGAGTTAATACAATCCTGATTATATCTCACAGAGCTATAGAAAATAATCTATTGCAGTCAGGGTTTACAAGGGAATAGATTCAATATAAGAAACATAATTTATAGGATTATTTTATAATATTCACCCAAAATGTCAAATTCAGAGCAGCACAGGAGATCTGCCCACATGCTAGAGATACAAAGAGTCCAGGTGAAGGCCTGGATTCCACAGCCATGTCCTGTACGAGTCCAGCTGAAGACCTAGAATCCATGGCAGTGTCCTCCGCAAGTCCAGCTGAAGGCCTAGGGGTCATGACAATTTCTCATGCGAGTCTGTGTCAAAGACCTGCACTGGAAAGGCCTAAAGGTCAGTGGTGGAAGCTAACAGGTTTGCACCAGGAGGATGGAGGACCCATACCATCAGGCTGAGGGATCTGCACAGGAGCCAGCAGTGGTGCTCATGGTATGAACTGGAGCTCCCTCAAAAAGAAAAGCAGCCACCCTCAGCAACAGTGAGGACCTGAGCTCTTCCCGTGATGAGAACTGCTGAGTTCAAATGATAAATGAATTAAAAGATAAAAATCAAGAATACTTTTTAATTACTAATGTTTAAATTTGTAAATTTTCTTAGAATTAGAAATGCTATATAGACCAAATAGAACGTGCTATATGGGGTAGGGTAGGTGTCGGATGACTCTTCCACAATAGATGGTCATACTTCTACCGGATACTATGGTTTGACGCTTGTGTCTTCTCCAAAATTCACACGAAGTTTAATTCTCAATGCAATAGCAGGAGTTGATTTGGTTATGAGGGTCTCCTGCTCACGAATGGGATTAACCCCTTATAAAAGAGGCTTCCTACAAGATTTGGTCCGCTCTTCCTTCTTGTCCCTTTCATCACGAGAGGACATAGCACGTATCCCACTGAGAGAATGCAGCAACACCGGGCACCGACGTAGAGGGAGGTTCTAAGCCCCTGAGCAGTCATCAAACTTGCTGGTTTTCTAGCTCCAGAACTAGGAGAAATAGATTTATATCAGCAAGTACAAAGTCTCTGGTATGTTATTATAGCAGAACAAAAATACAAATGTAAGAACTTCCTTCTCTCTCCATGTAATTTAAGATACTTGGATAATTTCACACGACCTCCAAGAACACACAAGATTGAGGAGAATCCCACTTTAATCTGTTCCAAGCACTCCTCTGATTCTTGGGTTGTTCCTTTTTCTAGGGTTCCTTGTCACCCTGAGATTCCATTACCCTGAATGCTGCAACAGCTCTGAGACGCACCCATGTCCTATATCGCACACTGGAATGAACACTGTCACCTTGGAACTAACATGGTTCTTCTCCTTAATCTCTTTTCTTAGGCTTTCCTCCTGAGATCACGCAAGTGAGGATGTGATTTGACACTTACCTTGTTAAAGTGAACAATGGATAATTTGAATGCCAATCAATTGTAGAAAAATATTCTACATTTCTCAAATCATTTTGCATAATTGTCAAATCACTTCACTCTGCCATTTAGATATAGGCCACAATATGAGATCCCCAGGGTTTTAAAAACTCAGTGCTTTTTAATGGTCTTTTGAAACCTGAACTCAAAAAGTTTAATCTTAGTGATTATTTCATTCAAGAAAAATTTATTGAGTGCCTGTCATAATGTCAATACCTGTACCAATACCTGGGGAGTAAAAAGGAGACTGGGAAAGTCGCTTCTGTGTTAGGAAGAGAAAAGTGTTTTTCAATCTTATTCTAAAGTAGACTAACATTAGTATTTACAGTAACTTGTCCATCCTTATTAGTGACAAAACAGAACCAGTAACAAACAATTAGAAAATAAACTTTTAACTAATACTTTTATGTTGATACTATAGTATTAGTTAAAAGTTTATATAAAAAGACAGCAAAATATACCAAATGCTAAGGAGTACATTTATAAAATATATATAATGTCTATATATACTCAAAACTATAAGACTTAAATAATTAGAGAGATACAATGTTCTCATGGACTGGAAGACACAGGGATAAAGTCATCAGTTCTCCTGAAGTCCATCTGCAGAATTAATGCAGCCTAATTAGAATCTCAATGGGGTTTTTGGATAGAAAGTGATTTGAGAAGAAATGAAAAGATCCTTAATTGAACAACACAATTATAAGAAATGAACAAAGTAATAGGATGTACTACCTTTGGTTTCAAAATTTAATACAAAGCTAAGTAAACAAGACAGTGTGGAACATTAGCATAAAGATAGAAATATTGATTAGTGGAACAAAGAATCGCACAGAATTCAGAAATAGATCCATATTAATGTGATCAATTTATTGTCTTTATTACAGTGCCAGGATGATTAAAAGAGGGAAACTGTCTTTTTAGTAAATGATGCTGGAAGGTTGAATATTTATTTTTAGGGTAAAATAAACTTCAGAAGGAATGACATGAACCCTAACCTCACACTGGTCACAAATATTAACTTGACATGTATCAAAGACCTAAATATGACTACTAAAATTATAAAGCTAGTAGAAGAAATGAGAACAGTCTCTTCATGATTTGGGTATAGATAAAAATTTCTTAGATATAATACCAAAAGTATAATCCATAAAAGAAAAATTGATAAATTATGGACTCATCAAAATAAACACATTTTGTTTATGGTTAAAAATATAAAAAAGCAAGCCAGACACTGGCAACAAACATTCACAAGACATCTTTGTAACAAAGCCAAAATATGTAAAGAACTGTTACAGTTCACTCATCTGAAAATCAAAACCAGAAAACATGAGAGAAAAATTTTTAAGACACATCACAAAAGATATGAATGACCAGAACTCACATTTAAAATAAGAATCTGACTATCACTAGTCATCAGAGAAATGCAGTTAAAACCATGTGAAATCACTATGTGTTCATTGCACTGACTAAAGTTCAAAATTGTCATCAAGTGTAACCGTCAGGTGTCTTCCATTCATTCGAAGTGAATATACGAGAAAAGAAAACTTTTCTTTAAAGATAGTTAAATTTGTTAGGTGCCTGAGCACGTACACAATGAGAAATGTCTATGCAGACGAAAAAGATCCGGAACTGGAGAAGGACTTGGGAATAAGGAACACAGAGAGGGGCAGGATACAGCTTCCCAAGCAGAGCAGAGATTTTGAGGTGAGCTGAGCCACAGGACCAGAACGTGTATGTCTGTCTGGCTAGTGCTTGGTCACGGGTTCGACTTCTGGAACCACCCCCAAAAGCTAACTTTTAGTGGAATAAAGAATTCATAAGCGATAAGGGGCTCCAATGAGAAATGCCATTCTTCAGAAATATTAGCTGTGGGGGCAGAGTTAAGATAAATGCTGGGCAGGAAAAGAATCATTATATATTTGAAACGTGATTTTACTTTTTGAAAAACAATAAATATAAGCAAGTTTTTATTTTTAAGAAAAAGACTAAGAAGCAACAAAGAGGCAAAAGCTGACAAAGGAAGCGAGAAGGGGTGAGTGAGGAGCTCCTGTTCCACCTGTGATCAGAGACCCCGGGAGATTTCTCCCTTCAGTCCCGACACTGGGCCGCGTTTCCCAGGTACCTGCACCTGTTCCGGCCTGAGGGAGCCTGGCCCAGGCGGTTCCACTCTGAAGGTGACCCAGGAAGCCCCTGGCCCGTCTTACTGCCACTCCCCTCTTATCCCACCGAAGGCCCCTCATGTTAGGCCAGTCCCATTTATTTTCCCCTGCAGCCCGTATGTCTTTATTACAGGCTGCTTCTTGTCCCTGTGCCTGCCCCAGGGCCCTTTCTCCTTTCCGCTCCCCCTGTTTGAATCCTGCCTGCTGTGAAGACTCCAAGCTCCCTGCTCCAAACGCCTCTGATACATTTATGCTCCCTGATTAGCTCTGCTACACATAACACACTGGAGATTAATGCTACATGATACATCCAAAAATAGAAAAAAATTCTTGAAAATGTGTGTGTATTATCTAGAAATCCTTTTCTTTAACATCTCATTACAGTGTTATGCAGAAGCTCTTAATTTGCAGCTATTATAATTTGTTCCATTACTGTAATTTTGGACGTGGAGCAATGGCTCTAGGTAGAGAGTCTATTGCCTTTAGCCATTATCAGAATGCTCACTGTTGTTCATTACTAAACACTTTACAACATAGAGCTCCAAAAATAAAAGGCCAAAATATGACAAGCCAGCAGCCAAGAAAACTCCCTGTGCCTTAGAAGCTGAAGATTAATACAGCTCAGTAAAGGGGAAGGAAAAAGATCAATATGTGATATGTACTAATGCCCCGTAATGGTGTGATTATTATATAATCTCAAAGATACACTAACACAAAGTGCTCACTGATAAACAAGCCTATACAAAGACATGTTATAATTAAGTTGTCACCAGACAAAGATGATTCTGCAGGAAGTAAGGGACTAGCATCTCGTCACTGGCAAGAGAATCTCCATGAGACTATCAGTGGGTTTCTCAGCACAAACCTGGAAAAAGTGGAACAATATATTCAAAGTGTTAAAAGATTTAAACTATGAACCAAGAATACACCTAGCAAAAGCTCCCCTTGTCAGTGAAGAACAAACACACTCTTAAATAAATAAAAGCTGGGGAAATTCATCAGGACTAGACCTAACTTACAAGACTCATTAAAGTGAGGCTTTTAAAATGAAACAAAGAGATGCTGAGTGCAGAAATGCAAGAAGCATAAATCTTTCTGGTCAAGATAAGCTTACAAATACAAAGCTCTATAATATTGTAAGAGCACAACATAAAGGGCTTTGATATTGGTATAGACTGTAAAAGGCAAAGATATAAAGCCCAATTATATCAATAAAATTTTTAATTGATACAAATGCATAAAATATATAATCTGACAACATAAAGTGAAGGGTATGAAAATACAAATTTCTGTATGTGACTGAGCTTAAGTGGCTATCACCTTAAAACAGAAACATGTAACTAGAAGTCATGTAATGCGACATCCATGGTAACCACAAAGAACAGATCTATGGAAGATATACAAAAGCAAATGATAAAGAAATAAAAGCACATCATTGTAAAAAGTTGATTAAAAACAAAAGAAGACAGGAAGAGATAAAAAGAGAAAAGAGCTAAAGAGAGAACAAAAAAACAAATCAGAAGTAGTAAGTTTATACTTATCAATGATTAGTGTAAATAAAAATAAATCAACCACTCATTCAAAAGTAGAATGGATGAGCACATTTACAAAACCACTCATTCAAATGTAGAATGGATGAACACATTTACAAAATCTAACAATATGCAATATATTAACTATTGTTAATTTCCTATTATTTTTTGAAATTCTATATCATCTTTTTTCTGTTTTGCTTTTTAAAATAAAAAATGTAAAATTGTATAAATCAACTATGATATATGCTGTTTATAAGAGACTCACTTGAGATTTAAGAACATACATAAACTAAAAGTAAGAGAATATGAAAAGATATTCCATGCAAAAGCAAGCAGAGATGGCCATAGTTGATCAGAAAAAGTAGACTTTCAATTAAAAATGTCACAAGAAAAAAAATTTGTTCTTATATAGTGATAAAAGGCTTAATTCACTAGGAAGATAAAATAATCATGAATACATATGCACCCAATCTCAAAACATCTACAATTACGAAACAGTCATTGACAGAATCAGTTCTGAGAGAGAAATAGACTATACATTGGTAATACTAGGAAAATTGAATATCCCACTCTCCATAATAAATAGAACATTCAATAGAAGATCAGTGAAGAAAGGATGAGAACAACGCTAGAGTCTGACTAACAAATACGTACAGAACATTCCACTCAGTAGGAATAAGACTCAGTCTTCCTAAGTGCACAGAGAACATTGTCCATGATATGTCACAGTTTAAATCACAAAACAGGCTTTCCCAAAATAAAGAAGATTCAAATTCAATTGATCACAGTCCATGCAACTAAAAATGCACAGTAGAAGAGAAGCTGGAAAATTCACAAAAACATGAAAATTAACACATTATTAAACAACCAAGGAGTCAAAGAATAAGTAAAAGTACAATTATAAATATCTTGAGACAAATCAAAACAAAAGCACAATATACCAACACTTACCGCACATCACAAAGTCAGCACAAAGAGGAAAATTTATAGCAGTAAACTTCTGCACTAGAAAAAGATATCAAAAAAAGACTAATTCTATACTTCAGAGAAATAGAAAAAGAACAAAGCCAAATTTAACAGGAGGAAGGAAGTAATAAAGATTACAGCAAAAATAAATTAAGTGTAGAATAAGAGAGCAATAGACAAGTCAACAAAATAGAGTTTTAAGGTTTTTAAAAGATCAAAGTAGACAAACCTTAGCTAGACTAAGAAAAAAGAATCAAATTAGAAATGAAAGAGGACTCATTACAATTTTTTGTCTAATATTCTGATTTACTTCATTAAATATTATGGTTTCAAAGCACATTCATTTTCCTACAGATGACTCAAATTTACCCTTCTTTATAGTAAACTAGTACTCCATGATGTATAAATCGCACATTTTCTTTATCCATTCATCTGTTGATGGTCTTATAAGCTGCTTTCTAGATTTAGCTGTTATGACCTGTTCCACTGTCAACACCTATATGCATAGATCCCTGTAACATGATGTCTTTAATTCTTTGGAGAAGATTCCTACAAGGAGAAATGCGGTGTCAGATACAATTCTAAGTTTCAGTTTTTTGATGAATCTCTATATGGATCCAGCATGCATTCACACCAACGGTGCAGAAGAGTTCCTTTCTTCCTGTAGGCTTGCCAGCATTTGTTATTATTTGATTTCTTTTTTGCACATTTATCAGGATATATGTGCAGTACATAATGATTATATTCATTGTAGGGAATTGGTACATGTTCCTAACACTTTAAATTCCTCCCCCACCAATCCTGTACCCCCTTTTCTTTTTCCAGCATCAGACCCACTTTTTCCATCCATCTATATGATGATTAACTGTATAAGGCCTTATAAGATAAATAAATGAGTCAGTAAAATTGATGCTACAAAAATACGAAGGATCATAAGAGCCAATTTAACAACTATATACTAACAAATTGGGTATCCAGAAGAAATGAATAAATTTGTGAATAAACAGAAAACCTGAGTAGACTTATAACAAAAGGTTAAATCAGTAACCAAAATCTTCCAAGAAAGAAAATCCCAGATTACTTCACTCATGAATTTATCAAATTCACAATGGGTTATTGCACATCTCTCTAAAATTTTACAAAAAAAATTAAAGAACAGAGAATTATTTCTTCATTTTATGATGCCAGCATGAGCCTAGTACCAAAGACAGAAAAGACACTATAAGAAAAATAAACTACAGGCCACTATCCCTTATGCCCATACATGCAAAAATCTCAAAATATGAGTGAACAGGACATTAAAAGGATCAAAACTGTGACTAAATAAGATTTATTCCTAAGAAAGAAAGATTGTTCAACATATCAAAGTTAATCAATGTGATACACCACACTAACAAAATACAGAATAAAAAGCACATGATAATCACAATATATGTAGAAAAATTATTTGTCTAAATTCAACACCCTTTAATAATAACAATAGCTTTAAAAACCAAATTAGTAAGACCCAAAACTTACTACACATCATACAACCTATATACAAAAAGTTCACAGCTACTATCATATTCAGTTGTGGGAAACTGAAAGCTTAAATCAGAGCTCAGCAAAGAATTCCAGCTCTTCAACTCGGCATGGAAGTTCTACCTCAGGCAATCAAGCAATAAAAAGAAACAAAATGCACTTGACATCAAAGCAAGAAGTAAAAGTATCTATGTTCTGATGGCATGATCTTATATATAGAAAAACATAAGAACTCCACCAAAAAATATTAGGACTAATAAATGCAAATGAAAAACTTCAGGATATAAAGTCAGCATGCAAAAATCAGTCATTTCTGTACTCTGATGAACAATCTGAAAAGGAAATTAATGAAAGCGATCCCATTTATAACAGCATCAAAAATCATAAAATACTTTAGAATAACCTTAACCAAGGAAGTAAAAGATTCAACTACAAAACATTGCTAGAATGAATTAGACACAAGCAATAGAAATGCTTTCTGTATTTTTAAATGTCATGTTACTTAACATGATTTACAGACAGGTATAATCCTTATCAAAATGTCAATGTCATTTTTTACAAGAAAGATTTAAATTTGTATAGATACAAAGGTCCCTAAATAACTAAAACGATCTTCAGAAAAAAAAGAACAAACCTCATACATCCTGATTTCCAAACACCTCCACTGCAAAGCTATAGTTTTCAAGCTACTATGACACTGGCATAAAAAGATACATTATCCAATGGGGAACATGATATAAAGCCAATTTTTTAATAAAAATTCATGCATTTATGCTGAACTAATATTTGAAAAATGTACAGAGGACACAGAATGGCAAAAGGATAGCTTTGCAACAGGTGGTACTTGGAAAATTGGATATCCACATGAAAAAGAATAAAATTAGACCCTTATACCATGCAGGAAATCAATTCAAAATGTGGGAAAGATTAATGGTAACAACTGACACTGCAGGCTGTAAAAATAAAACATAGGAAAAGTGGCATGACATTGACATTGACCTTGACAACAATTTCATAGATGTAACACCAAAAGCATAGGCAAGAAAAGCCAAAATAAATATGTGGAATTTCACCAAACTAAAAATATCCTGCACAGCTGAGGAAAAATTGAGTGAAAAGACAATCTACAAAATGATAGAAATATTTTTAAATCATACATTGGTAAGAGATGAATACCCAAAGGACATAAGACAATCAAATAACTCAATAACAACAGAAAACAAAAATAAACTGACCCAAAGCTAATTGAAGTACTTGCGAATGTAGTATATTCCAGATAATATATATAAATAGCCAACAGGTACATAGCGAGATGATCAGTATTATTAATCATCAGAGAAATACCAGCCAAGACCACAATTAAATATCATCTCACACTGTTAAGATGGCTATTATAGAAAAAAAAAGTCCCACCAGAAAACTAACATTAACAAGGATGTAAAGAATCTGGAACCCTTGTGACTACTGGTAGGAATATAAATGCTACAGCCGCTAGGCAGGACCGTGTGGAGGTTCCTCAAAACCTCCCTACTGTATAAACCTTAGAAACAGAGCTATCGTGTGATCCAGTGATCCCTCTTCTGTGTGTTTATCCAAAATAATTACAATCACAGTCTCA
Source organism: Hydrochoerus hydrochaeris (assembly GCA_004027455.1). NCBI lineage: Eukaryota > Metazoa > Chordata > Mammalia > Rodentia > Hydrochaeridae > Hydrochoerus > Hydrochoerus hydrochaeris. The sequence continues at coordinate 102,827 of PVLA01005947.1, forward strand.
AAAAGATATTCGTGACCTCCAGTTCCTTGTACCATTCTCTGTTACGAGTTGGTTTCATTCTTCTGTTTGTGGGTATCCAACTTTCTCTCCTAACATCACTTTCAAAGATACTAACTTTTCCCCCTTTTGTGTCTCTGACATCCTTGTCAAAGATAAAATGACGATAAATGCATACATTTATTTCTGGACTTCCTATGCTGTTTATTTTTATCTCAGTACTATGGGATACTATCCCAGTACTTTGACTACTATACTTTTGTAGTATATTTAGAAATCTGTGTGATGCTCCCAGATTTCCTTTTACTCAATAGAATCACAACTGACTTTTGTGTGTTGGCTTTGTATTTTGCATCATTACTGAATTTGTTTATTCTAATAATGTCTGGGTGCATTGTAGTTTCTTTTTTTCTGTTATTTGTTGTACATTTATGGCTAAGTTTGATCTATTTTAAATCACTTTGGAAAAGGGCATAACATCTGTTTCTAGACTTAGTTTATGCATATAAAAGTCCAGTTGTTTCAGAATCATTTGATGAAAAGATAATCTTTTCCCCAGTATAATGTTTCAGTTCTTTTCTTCAAAAATCAGTTGACTAATTTGAGTCTATCTGGGCTCCCATTTTGCTCCACTGATGCATCTGTCTGTTCTTTTGCCAATATTAAATTCTCTTGGTTACTGTAATTTTATGGTTGAGTCTTGAACTTGGCTCCTCTTTCTTCTCTTTCAATATTGTGTTAGCTATTCTGGGCCTTTTACCTCTCCATGTACACTTTAGAATCAACTTGTTGACATCCACGAAACAACTTACTGGGATTTTGGTTAGATTGCATGGACTCTGTAGATCAATTTAGGATCCAGTTTTTTTGTTTTTGTTTTTGTTTCTTTTGTACCGGGGATCAAACTCATGACCTTGTACTTGCCAGACAGATGTAGATCAGTTTAGGAAAGACTGACATTTCGACAATATTGAATCTTCCTATCCATGAAGAAGGAGTATCTCCTGATTTATCCAGTCAGTTTCATCAGCTTTCTTGTTTTCCTTCAGATCGTGGACGTATTTTGCTAGACTTATACCTAAGCATTACATTCTGGGTGATAATATAATTGGTATTGTGTTTTAAATTTCAAATTCTGTTTGCTCATTGCTGGTACAAAGGAAAGTGAATAACTTTCATATATTAACCTTATACCAGCCAACTCTGCTATAATTATGTTAGTTTTTTGTGGGGTTTTTTTCTGGTTGTTGTGTTTTCCCAGAAAGTGATGTTATTTGCAAAACAACAAAAAAATAGTGTTTTTTTTTTCCTTTTGCAATCTCTGTATCTTTAATTCTCTTATTGTCATATCACCTGAGATAGGACTTTCAGTTCAATATTGAAAAGCACTGATTAAAGTACAAATCTTTGCCTTTTCCCTGAACTTAACCAGAGAATTTGAGTTTTTTTTCACTACATGTGATGTTTGCCAAAGGTATTTTACAGGTAGTCTTTACCAAGTTGAGGGAGTAGCCTTCTATTCTTATTGTACTAGGAATTTTAATCATATAGAGATTTTGGATTTTGTCAAAGGATTTCTCTGTATTCATTTAGATAATTATGAGAATTTTCTTCTTTAGCTTGTTAATATGATATGTGACATTAATTGACATTTCATGTTGAACTGTACTTGCATACAATCCCTCTCAGTCATGGTGTGTCTTTTTATACTTTGCTGAATTCAGTTTGCTAGTATTTTGTTGGGGGACTTTGCTACTATTTTGATGAGAAACCTTGGTATTTAGTTCTACATTCTTATTTTGTTTTTGTCTGATTTTGATATTAAAATCTTCTCTAGAAGAATTTAAGTTAGGATGTATTCCCCTGCCTGTGTCTTCTGAAAAAGACTAGAAAATTGGTGTAATTGCTTCCTTAAGTATTTGACAGACTTCATCAGCCAACTCTTCTGGGCCTACCCCTCTCTGTGTTAGGTTAACAGTCATTATTTCAATTCCCTTAATAGATTTATACCTGCGCTGATTGTCTATTTCTTCTTGTATAAGTTTTCACAGATTTTGTCTTTTGAAGAAATTCATCCAGTTATCAAAATTACTCTACAAGATTAAGTTCAAGGTATATATTTTTATCTTCTTCAATGCTCATGGTATCTGTAACCCATTTCCTCTGTGGCTTCTGATGTTAATAATTTCTACCCTCTCTCTTTTTCTCTTAACTAGAACTTAACAATTCTAGCTTAACTAGAACTTAAAATTTTTCCAGATCTTTCAAAAAATTGACTTTTCATTTCCACTGATTTTCTCTATTGATGTACTCTTTTAATTTCATTTATTTCTGATGCAATTTTTTAACTAATCGGTAAAAATGCTTATTAAGTAAAATAGCCTGTTACATGTCAGAAGTTGTAGGAACTGAGGTTTCATTGTCAAGACACAAAAATACAGTAAGTGGAAACATAGTGTTAAACCAGTTTTTCTGAGTCTACTCTGGCCTGGGGACTCTGCTAGGAACCCTTAAATCACTGAATTTACTTCAGTGATCTACTAATGCTCAAAATCTGCTCAGAACTCCTAGCAGTGCTTTAATTATGAACATTATTTATTTGGTGTAGTTCATCATTCATTCATTCAATTAAATTTTGAGCACTTCATAGGACCTAGAATTTAAATTGGAAAACAACCAAAAGCCAATTAAAGTCAAGTCATTAAATAAGGTTTGTGTCTATTAAGTCAACACAATTTTTTAACCTGACTTTTCCTGATGTAGCTATTAAATTCGTTAAGGCAGTTCTAAAAGCTGTTATTAAAAACGAAGATGCTCAAAAAACCATGCACTATGCCCGTATCTTGTAATCTATCTTGAAGATAACAATAGTGACTATTGTTAATTTCCTATCAGCTTGTTTTGAAATTCTGTGTCATTTCTATGCTGTGTTTTGTTTTGTTTTAATCTCTTTAAAATAAAGAATAAGTCATGTATTAGTTGCACTCATAGCTATGTTTTCATTTAATCTGATGTCATTATATGACTTGTTTATTCAATTATTTCATTTTATATGCTTAATGCTAAAATTGATCTTTTCCTCCTCTGAGAGCTGAAGTCCAAATTTAGAAAGTTTCCCTCAAGTTTATAGTGTAGGAACAGTATGTTTTATATTATTATGCTATTTCCTCTCTCTCTCTCTCCCTCTCCTCTCTCTCTCTCTCTCTCTCTCTGTGTGTGTATGTGTGTGTGTGTGTACGCACTGTCACACAGATGCATCTTTTGGATCAGGCTCTTTCCTATTGCCTGGATTTTGAAAATGGAAATCACACACCTTCTTTAAAATGGGAATTTAATTTATCAAACCATAAAAACAAATGCCATGTTCAAGCTGACTTCCCTTACAGCTGTTCTGCATGGTGTTCTGAGCCCATCTGAAAAGAATCTGTTATCAGCGATGTTCATAGTAACAGGCCCCCTCCACCGAATCCCATCTTGCCAAGCGTGAGCTTTAGATTGTAACTGAAAACAGGGAAGAATCCCTGCCTCTGGCATCACTCCCAACATGTGAAACGTTACAACATTGTGCTTTTCTGCTGAAACGTTACACAATCACCAGCATACAGAGCTGCTGACTTCCACAACTGCTACTTTAGAGAGAAAAGATCATAAAGAAACAGCTTGTTGTGATAAAATATGTGTGTTTGGGTGACTGGAAGGGGAGGAGAGAAGAGGGGGTACTGGAAAGAAATTACTCAGTTTAGTCATGCTCCATCCTAGAAATGATGGAGAGGACGTTTAGAACACTGCTTTAGATCCTTTCATTTAGAGCACCTAAGACCTGAGTTAAACAGTGCTCGGCAGCCAGGCTTTTAAAATCATATTTCATGTTCTCTGGGTTGAATCCCTGTGAGCTAATACTTGGCACCCCAGGAACGGAACAAAGTAAGATCTTGATCTTGACCTGAAAATCAGGAATCTGTGAGTCATATGCTTAAAGATGGATGCCTCTCCTCTGTTTGGAGGCTGAAGCATCTTTTACCCTGAACATAATGTCAAAACCTATTAGGTCTTGATAAATATTGAAAAACCATCCCAATGGGTTCCTTCCACCCATTATTCCATTTGCATCTCTTCCAAACGCTGTGCCTCCTGAAAGATACACTACCCCATCCCTGTTCTCCAAATGGGAGAAGGGTCATCTCTGACATTGCCCCTGATTCAAATATTAAGAAATGAATACAGAAATGTGTGACTTTCAGCTGCAAATGAAGGAGAGATTGTCCCTGGTTTGGGGTCAGCCTTCCAGCTCATTCATTCGTTCGTTCATTCAGTGAGTCCATCAGCAAACATTTTTGAGCACCAAATGTCTCAAGAATCTGAACGAGCCCTGGAGACCAAGAACTCACGCACTCTTCCTAGGGGGCGCCTTTTCATTCTCTTTCTCTTTCTCCCTGACATTCAAGGAGCCTCAGAGGACACGGCAGCCTCACCAAGAAACCTAAGGCCAAGCAGAAGCTAGTCCTTCCTTCCAACAGAGACAGAGTGGGGCTCAAGCAGAACGCGTCTTTCTCCAGAGAGGCTGAGGAACCCGGCTTCCAAGTTCCCCAGAAGATCCCTTGGACAAACTGCACCTCAGTTTCTCGCATCCATGGATGGTTTGGGATAAACTACCCTCAAGCCCCCTTTGGAGAGTTAAGCTCCTTTCCTAAGATCCTAAAGTCTTTCCATGGCCAGTATGAGGAGCCCTAAAGAAATCTCATGTGGCACAGTCATCCCACACACAGCCCTCGGCTTCCTGCCCCAGACTGTGTGTTTCAGGTTCTCTGGTGATCCCAGCATGCGAGGGCTCGGATCTAGCAAGTTCTCTTTCCTCACAGGCAGAATGTTTTCCGTGTGCGCCTGTGCACAACAAGGCAGCCTGGTCGACTTCCTTTACAGGCCTGGACAAGGAGAGAAACCCCTTCACCAAGGACGAGAACGCTCCTTTGCTTGAGGAGCGAGGGTTGTGAGTTAGGAGCGAGCAAGGTCACTGTCACCCCCTAGCCGGAAAAGTTCAGAACGACTAAGGGGACACATTTGTGTTTTGATGTGGTGCTTCGGGGTTCCCATTCCCACCCCATCCCACGCTAAAGCTCTGGTTTTGGGTTCCAGCTACAAGGCTACTCCAACCGGAGAATTGGGGGGTGAGCAGTGCCGCTCCTGGGTCACGCGGACGCAATGTCCACCCCTGGCAGGTACACCAGCGGGCACAGGAGGCACCCCGGTCCCCCATCCCCGAGCTTGCAAACTGCGCAGGAGACCACTGCCCTCTAGCGACCAAGGCGGGAGATGCAGAGCAGCGCGCGGGGCCGAGGGCACCGCTCGGCGGGTTGGAGCCGTTGATGGGGCCTCTGCCAAGGGCGCCCGGGCCGGCAGGGAGCCCGGCGTTTGCTCTCGCTGTGTATGAAAGTCGTGGGGCCGTCTGTAGGATGCCCCTAGGCCAGGGACATGGATACACACACAAGCGAATAGGTAAAAATAAATGTAGCATCCACGGGTGGACAGACGGATCTCAGAGGACTGATGACTAGGACCCTTCCTGAGGGCTTGCCAGGGGCCAGGCCCGAGTCTGGGGGCTGCATTTGGGTCTCCGGCTCCCTCTGCGGGACCGATGCGGATCCCAAGCCTGGGCGACCCGGACCCAGGACCCTCCGCGCCCCTCTCGCTTCTCCACCGGGAAGCTCCGGGCAGCACGCGGGGACCAGGTCCCCGACTACCCGGGTCCTCCCCGCGGTGCCGGACGGTGTCCCATCCAGGGACCCGGGTTTCATTGGCTTGTCTGGCGGGGATCACACGAACTGGACAGAATAAGGTTCCCAGAAAGTTTTAATCTTCGTTTCTGTAACCGTTACCCGAGCGCATCCAGAGTCTGCTGTTACCGGCCGAGGACACTGGGGTGCTTTGGTTGGCAAGGTCTCCAGCGCGCCCCAGACACCCCCGCACCCCCAGCCGGGCCGACCCTTCCGGCCCAGTCTGCAGTTCTGAACCCCCCACTTGGGTTCGTTCCCCCGGGTGCAATTTCAGTGACTTTGCTGGGGGCGCAGAGTGGGGGGGCGGCTGGGCGACAGCGGGGCGCGCGGGCTCCGGGACTGACCCCCCCAGGCGTCGGCGCGGCTGGCGTAGGGCCTGCGTCAGCTGCAGCCCGCGGGCGATTGGGGCGCTCTCGCCTCCTCAGTGCGGGGCTAATTATAAAGTGGCTGCAGCCGCCGCGGGCTTGGGGACGGCGAGGCAGAGCCAGCAGCCCAACCCCGCTCCCGCCACGCCGGCCTCTCACACTCACCCCCTTCTCTCCCTTCCAGAGTCGCCGCGTCCATCCGGGACCCCGTCGCTCCAGCCTGACCGCTCCACTCCAGCAGCGAAGACGTGAGTTTTGCCTGAGCTGGTTTGGGGACATCCGCCCGCTCTCCTTGCAGGGGTCCCCGACTTTCTCCTGGTTCCTCTTTGTGACCCAGATCAGGAGGTTCCCCTGATCCCCAAGCGCCAACTCTGGCTCTTGCTCTCAGGGGTTCACAACAACACTGTCCTAGCTAAGGACCCCAAGAAAATAATAGAGCGCCCTTCTACTTTGGAGGGCAACAGTAACCTGGAAGCGCGAAGCGAGCTGAGCCAACCTCAGCTCCCCCTAAAAAGTATCGGGAATGCGTGGGGGAGGAAGAGCAGGAACAAGAGTGTCCTTGGTTCTTGCACCACGGCGCCCCAGGTGGAGTTTTCACGGCGTGGGGTCCTTGGGGAGGGGAGGGGTACTGCTGCGTCTGGATCACTGGAGCGCGCGTCCTTCTCTCCCCAGACCATGTCGGGGTTCCTGAGACTTTGCACTTGGCTGCTGGCGCTGGGCCCCGGGCTCCTGGCCACGGTGCAGGCAGAATGTAGCCAGGACTGCGCGGCTTGCAGCTACCGCCTGGTGCGCCCGGGCGATCTCAACTTCCTGGTGAGTGTTACGCACGGTGAGAGTCCACGGTGTTTTCCGGGACAGCACAGGCTCAGGACTCTTGGTAACCCCAGTGATCTGGTGTTGCCAGAACTCTGGCTCCATGTTTTTGGGACCCGCGACTTAGTAAGGATAGATGTGTCTCCACTCAACCCAAGTGCGTTTTATAACCTTGGGAATTCTAGAACCCTGAAACGTGCTCTTTTCAGCACCTCGGATAGCACTGGGTCTCCCAAGATGCGTGAAGAAAGGCGTCATCTCAGCCCATCTCCTAACCTCCCGGCTAAGGGCGCCTTGTGCACAACTGACCTTCTCACAAATAAGATAATGATATTTTTGTTGTTATTAATGATGTTTCCTCTCCTTTTTTCCAATTCTTTTCTTGAGCTCTCTTAACTTCGGGTTTCTCACCTGTGGATAAGAGCAAGAAAAGAGATAAAGAGTTAAAGATGAAGAGGGGGTCACAGTAGACAAGAAGGAGTTTAGTAATTGCCACACAATCAAGAAAAGATGGAGTTCGGCTTCTCTCACGATGGCGATTGTTATGCTGACCGTTAACTCGGCTATAACGGTCATGACAAGAGACCTGGCCAGTGACCAAAGAGGTGCGAGCAGTCCAAAGATAAACTAGAAGGGGCTGATGATAAAATGATGCTAATCATGGGCTCCTGAGTCACCTCTGGTGCTCTAGTAAGTTGGAATCTGGATGTGATTCAAGATGTTTCATTTTTAGCGAGCTCCCAGTGACTGCCTTTGTTGAAATCTGAAACACTTTTACAACCCCAATAGAAAGTAATGACTTAGCCCGAGCTGCTTTATGTTCCACTGGAGACTCTGAAGAAATTTAATGTTAAGTAGATGTTTGGAATGGAGGGGCCAACTGGAGACAGAGTTCCACAAGTCCAAGGTATCTATTTCATATGAACCGTATTGTTTTATCTGACTGTTTTAATTACTTGCTCTGTCTCATCTGATATGTGCTGATTCAGCTTTACAGAAAAGACGCCTAATAATGTTTTATATTTAACTATGAAAAGAATGTTCCGTCTTATAGGTACAGTCTCCTTCGTCTCCTTCTTCTTTCACCTGTAATCATAAGCTTTTAAGTTACACCTAAAATTTGGCTGTATCCTAGGAACATTAAGATGGCTATTGTGAGTAAAGGTTGCAGGCACAGGAAGGAAAGAAAATTAAGACATAGCTTACTGAAGACCTCATTTTCTGACCCCATAATCCCCCCCCCCATTGCATGTATTTTGAGCTTTGCTCTGTGTTTAACACACGCCTGGCTCAGCTTCTCTGCCATCTATATAAAAGCAATGTGAATTCTAACAGAAGTTTTTAAATCACACAATGTGATATCAAGGTAGTAACCGATTTACTGAGATTATATTATTCCATAAATCCATTTGAGGGCATTAAGTCTTCCCATTTCACCCTGCTCCAAAAATACCACTAATCTTTCTTTTCCATTGTTAAAGATGTGGCAAATCTCAGTGTGTAGCAGCTAGCCCTTCCCTGGGTAACAATAGCATTAGGGTTCTTCTCCTTTCTCTTACCCTCCACTCGGACTCTAATAGGGCTTGGGAGAGGGACACGACTAACTCCTTCCTAGCTTTCCCTCATGGCCTGTTGCAACTTATTATTATTTATGTTAATGCAGATGGCAGTATGGTATATGGGGAAAAAAGACAACAGATCACCACTAATTAAAAAAATCTCTGAGGAAGGCATGTTGGATAATAACTAACTGCCTTGCTTTATGCTGGAGCTTCCATTTAGAGTTGTTATTCTTTCAGTGACAAAAGATTTAGTTAATGCCTATGTTTCTATAATTACTGCAGTTGTGGAATTTTAACTTGGATGCAGCAGACACAGGAAACATGAGATTGCCTGGCCAAAGCTGATGTAAAATCAATGATGCAAGTATTTCCCAAGCTTCTACCACCAGTAAGACACATATCACAGTCCTCTGTTGGGTGTGAAGAGGAGCAGGCACGCCTTGACAATGTCCAGACGGAATTTACCATCTAATTCTATCTTCCCCATAGGACGAGACTGTGATAAATATACCACTATCGGATCTATAGATTAACATCACTGCTTTAGTCTGAATGTGCCGTTCTGATTATTTTGCAACTGTCTTTGAAGCATTCTTAAATCACGTACATTTTAAAAATCTTTGTACACAAAATCTTTTAAGTACACAAAATATTTAACATCATTGTTTGGCAATGTGATCGTGTAAATAATCATTTTAGAATAAAAATATTATTGCCATTTGAATATCTTAATATTTGAATGATATTTTGGTACACTTAATTAGCTATTACCAGAAATAACACAGGATCATTTTAATTATCTTTTAATTACAGTTAAATTTCAGGTAGCTATAATACATTAGGAAGTAGATTATAGTTTTTGTACATGATCATGTAAAATTAGTACTCTTAATCACATACAAGTGACCTGTTAAGCAGAAAAAAAGCTTAACAAGATCATTAGAATATATAGCCTAAGTTTTTCAATGATTTGAATTTAATTATTATATAATAAAAAGGAAATAATTATATGCTGAACATTTCTATCTTATTAAATAACATAGTTTCCATTGTAAAACAATTTTTTCCATACACCGAGGACTAAATGTTAAGAAAATAAATACCAATAATTCGTGCATTTGCATGTATATAATTTCCTACATAATCTCATCATTACAAACATTTTGTTCAATATGATAAAATCTGTTTTAATCAACCAAGAAAAATGGGAAAATAAAACATCCTTCATTTAGTAAATCAATATATCAAAATCCAAATAATTCATCATATTTAAGTTTAATTTTTTAAATGTTTTTCTTTTAACCTTATTTTGGAATGTTTGTTTTTCTCTGAAACTTGAAAGGGTTTGCAAGAATATTGAATAGCATTGTAGTAAAATGCTAGCACAGGAAAACAAATAAATCTTATTCATATTGATTTTCTCTGTAAGATAAAACCATAACAGGCATTTGGGGAAAATGTTTCAAATTAGATAAACAAAAATTTCTCCCTTTGGGTTAGAAAAAATCTCAAACAAAAATATCAGCAGAGGAAAAATGGTGAAATTAGATTGGTAAGGCAGCCAATCCAAGTTAAAATGGAAGAGTAAGGTCTTTTTAAATATTTACATTGCATGGTGTGTACAATAGGTTTAAAATTGAAAGACAGATTTCTAATTTGATTTAGTTAATCCTTAATCCTCAATACAGTTTTTTCTTCACAGTTTTCATTTACTTCATTTGCCTATTCAGTGTCATGAAAAATGAAGATGAGAAAATGCAGATGATTCTTTCTGTTCTTGGGCGGTTGTAGTCTATAGCAGAGCATTTCGGGGTTCACAGTTCATATGCTTAAGGAAATCTGGGAAGCCTCTCAATCCCTTACCTTGAATTGTTTCCCAGGCTTGCACACTGGAGTGCGAAGGACAGCTGCCTTCTCTCAAAATCTGGGAAACCTGCAGAGATATCCTGCAGGCTCCCAAGCAGGAGCTTCCTCAAGAGGGTGCCAGCTCACTCAGAGAAAGCAGCAAACAGGATGCGAGCCACCTGCTCAGCAAGAAGTACGGGGGCTTCATGAAGAGGTACGGGGGCTTCATGAAGAAGAAGAAGGATGAGCTGTATCCGGCGGAGCCAGAAGAAGAGGCCAACGGAGGGGACATCCTCGCCAAAAGGTACGGGGGCTTCATGAAGAAGGATGCAGAGGAGGGGGACGCCCTGGCCAGTTCTTCAGATCTGCTGAAGGAGCTGCTGGGCACAGGCGACGACCACGACAGAGAGAATCACCACCAGGAGGGTGGTGACAGTGATGAGGGCGTAAGTAAGAGATACGGGGGCTTCATGAGGGGCCTCAAGAGAAGCCCCCCGGTGGAAGATGAAGCCAAAGAGCTGCAGAAGCGCTACGGGGGCTTCATGAGGAGGGTGGGGCGCCCGGAGTGGTGGATGGACTACCAGAAAAGGTACGGCGGCTTCCTGAAGCGCTTTGCCGAGGTTCTGCCCTCGGATGAAGAAGGTGAAAGTTACTCCAAAGAAGTCCCTGAGATGGAAAAGAGATATGGAGGATTTATGCGGTTTTAGCACCCTTTCCTGTCAGCGCCCCAGACCCTGCATCCCGAGCTTCCCTCCACCCCGAAGTGAGCAACCGCACCACCACCGTATTTTATTGTCGTGTGTTGCTTGCACCCTACAGCTGACTTTGTGATCTGAGTGATTACATGGCCTGAAAGCTGTCATTTCAGGCTCTATGTACTTTTGAGGTTCTGTAAGTTTAGTATTAGTCTATTGCATCTATCTACTTTTCATGCTAAAATATTTTTGTTACCTCGTCTCTTATTCTGCAAAACATCAATAAATGCTTCCTTGTATGTAAATACAATAAACCCACCTCCCCAGCTGGACCACGTTCTTGGAAGTCTCTTCTTACCCAAGACTCTCCTTCCCACTTGGGATTCCAAGGTTTAGATGCAACCCAACCATTGCTTCTGACAAAATAATTGCTGATTTCCTTCCCTTCTCACTGTGACTGCAAAAATATTTTAATTCCTTTTAAGCAAAATCTTAGACAAATAAGCACACTGGGCCAAAAAAAGATGTGAAGATAGTGTAGCCCCGTTTTTCACAAGAAGAAAACAAAGCTCATACAGGTTCACCCAAGATTGGTTAGCATTTGAAGACATAAGAGTAAAGCCCTAAACTCCTTGCTCATATTGCATATCTTTCCCATTCCATTCCCTTATTTTCTATCCATGTCACTAGCAAGAACGGTAGGAACTTGGAACTACATCTTCTTCACCATTGTGTTCCTTTACGTTATCATCATGCTACGCTCTCTAACATCTGATGAATGAATACAGGGATGGAAGAATGCATCACTGAATGAGTGAGTGAATGAATGAATGAATGAAGTGGAATGACAAAAGAATGAATTTGGAAACCAGACAATCAATAAAGGTATTGTGAGTGTTTTGTAAAGTCATTCCCCAAACACAAGGGGCTTGTGATTTTCATATTGCTAAAACCACTTGAGACAACATTCAGATGTGACAACTGTCACATTTAATTTCCTAATTAAAGCTATATGCAGCTCATCCCTATCTATTAGGTCAATTTTCCAGGATTTGTGCCCTTCTGTTCTTCAAAACACAAAGTTTAGCATTTCAATAAAGTGAAGGTTGAGTCTCTGGTCTGCAACCTTCCAGCATTGCCCACAGGATACTGATGCCCAGGCCTGTGTGCTCCATTCTGATGAGGCTCCAGACTTAAGCAGTCCTTTCCTTTAGATTCAGCCCTGCCAGGGCTCCTGGGACACCTACACTAGAAGATCACTGCAAGGGGTCATGAGCTCCCAGCTCTCCCTGGAACAAGATGTTGGTCTTCCCATTTATCTTGCTAATCATTGTTCAGCTAACATTTTGCTCCAGGGAGAGCACTGAGGTCCCTCCGCCTTTGTATTAGAGATGCTGTAAAGGGAGGGAGGCAGATCAGGAAGTTAGTGATAAAACTGTGGCACATTAGAAATATTAGCTGTCTATTTAATCTTAGCCAACTGTTTCCCTTGGAAATGCAAGCTCAGTATTGTCAGACTTTTGTAAAGAAGCACAAAATGTGAATCTTTGAACAATATCCATATTTTTTTTTATTTTGGCAAGTGATTCAGTTTAAAACTGTGTATCAAATAAAAGTCACCTTCAGATCAGATCTGAGAGATGCAAAGACTAGTATTTTAAGAAAAAGTGAGCCACTTAGTTCTCTGCCCTGGAATAAAGAACTCCTAAAGCGAAAACAAAAATATAGCCTGCACTATCCAAATGGTGAGTATGCGCCTTCCTGACAAGATAATGCAATGATCTTATAATAACACACTATGTATACATACATATGTTACATATCATGTTTGATAAATAACAAAAGTTCACAGTCAGGTGAATATATTATCTCTCAAGGCAAGCACACATCTTTACCTAGGGACTCCATCATCTGTATTCTGGGGAAGTCATGTAAACCAGGTTGACCTATTTAACAATGTATCATTCCTCCAGAGGGCCACGTGATGCCCAGTGTGACACAGCACTGTACCCCTTCCTCACCACCACCACACCCCCCTTGCCTGGCACAGAATCAGGGAACTAGACGATATATAAACTTTCTAAGGGAAGAGGCAACAGAGGAAACGATTGGGAAATGAAGAAACAGAACAATTGGGTAAATGTCACTTTTACACCTCAATTGCGATAGAACCGTGAGCTCTGGTGGAACATCCCCCGACATAGGATCCTACCCCCACAGGGTCCTTACCATTAAATAATGGATGGCTGATTACCAAAAGTGACGTGAGAGTGCTGCGTAAGCCTCCGTCTTCAAACTTCCCCCATGCTTTCTGGCCTTCAGTCTGAAATTCCACCATTAGTATTTTGCTTCTTTAATTTCCAAAGTCTGTGATGTTTCAAAGAATTTCCTATTTCAGTTTTGAGGAGCGTTTACCTAAGAGCACGTGGGATGCTACCTGGCCTCTTACTGTAATGCTGTGTCGTTCAGCAACCTGAGGACTAGTTAGGACTAGCATAGGACTGGGATCTTGGGTAAAAGAACCGAAAGCCACTGGTGATTTGGGAGGGTCGGGAAGAAAATTCTTCAGAATGAGGACCGAACATCCACCCTACCTACAGAGAGTGTCTCTGTCCAATTTGGTCCGTTTCCCTACTGCATGGGCTCAGTGTGTCCCGATCTCCGCACTCTGGGGCCTTCCCAGTCTCAGCTCCAAGCCTGAGTTGGGTGTCTTTTCCTTCTGAGCATCATTCTTCCCAGTCTCAGCTCCAAGCCTGAGTTGGGTGTCTTTTCCTTCTGAGCATCATTAAGGATGAGCTCTGGGACCAGCCCACCTGAATGGCCATCCCAGCCGGCTTGTGAGGTGAAGTTCTCCCTGCCTTGCCTTCTGCCTCTTCATTCATAGGTTCTGACAAGTTAATGTGTCAAGTTTTCAAAATCTTTAAACCAAGACCAGCACCCAGTCAGACTTACAGGCTTAGTTGCTACAACTGGTCTATCACCCAGTTCTTCAACTTGAATCCCAGGCTCTTCCCTCACTCACTCATCTTCACTCTAGGTCTTTCAGGGTTGAGATGCTATCTATGGATCCAGTCCACAGAAATAGGACCCCAAAGAGATAGGGGGTTCCTTTCCTGATGATTGTGTCCCATAAAGCAGAAACTACCTGCAGGGCCCCTTAATACTCATATTCATTTTCTCAGTTTTCTACTACAACTGTAATCAGTTAACTGCATGCCATTATACATCTATGCAAATCCACAGAAAGGACAGCACCAAGACTAAACTTGTACATAAACTCTGGGCTTTGAACAACTATGATGTGTCAGTGTTTGTCAGTTGCTAAAACCAAATCACAATCAGAGAGAATACACATTTGTCGGGCAGAAAGGGAAATCTCTGGGCCTTTGGCTCAACTTTGCTATGAACATAAAACTCCACTAAAAAATAAAAATTGTTCATAAGTATTATTCTAAAACAAAAGAGTCTGAGCTACCAAGTTATCATCTTACTAGAAGATGGGGAAAGAATGTAGGGCTGTGAATATTTCTATTGAGGGGCTTTTTTTCCTTTTTCCTGAAATGTACACACCAGCCTGTTTTAGCTACTTTTCTCTCATTACAGAGACAAAATACTCAACACACAAAGTTAAAGAGGGGAAAGGCTTATTTAACTCACAGTCTGTGGAAGCTTCAGTCCATAATCAGCTGGCCCCAAGGCAAGGTGGTGTGACAAGGAACAACAGGTAATAGCAGTAGAAGACAGCAAAAGCAACAAGAGCAAAAAGGGAGGGACAAACCTTTTTCTAACTCTTTTATCTTCTCCAGACTGCTGGGATTGCAGTGGTGCTAATCCAATCAGTGGACTGATCCAGCACTAACCCTTAATCCCAGCACCCTCAGTCCCAGCATCGCACAATGAATCAATCACAAACTCTAGATTCAGCCTCCTCCAACCCCTCCTCCTTCATGACCACATAAGGCTTTGGGGCACATTCAGACACAAACCATAACAGCCCCATATAAGTGAATTCATTTATCATCAAAAGGATCATACAGCATGAACAGTAGGTTTCAACTTGGAGTCATAAGGATGGTTCAATATATACAAATCAATAAATGTAATACACCGTGTTATGGCTTGTATCTAGATGTCACCCCAAAACCTCATGCACTCATATGTGGGACATTTTGGCAGTGGCTGTATCTGTGGTGTGTAAATATAGACTAAGGGTGTGATAATCAAATTAGTTCACTGATTGTTTAGCATAATTCTGCATGTAGATAATGGGAAGGACTACCCCGGATGTGGGTAACACTAGTCAATGGGCTCATACCCTGAATGGAATAAAGGGAAAAGGAATATCAGTGCTGGCAGCCTCCTGTCTGCCACACTATGAACTGTTTCTCCTCTGCCATGCCTTGCTGCCATGCCACCCTGTGTTGGAGCCAGCCCAACTATGGACTGAAACCTCTATAAACTGTAAGCTAAAATAACCCTTTCTTCTTTAACTTGTAGGTGTTGGGTATTTTGTCCCAGCAATGAAGAGTAAGTAAGACACACCACAGTGCCAGAAGCACATTGAAATATCAATAGATGCAGAAAACTCTTTTGAACTTCTTCATAATAAAAACCCTGAAGAAAATAGGTATAGAGCAGCAATGGCAAATGTGTTAGCATTTTTAGTGATACAAACATTCCACAAGAGCTTACCTGCCATGGGTTCACCACCACCATTCTTATTTGAATCTGATAAAAGTCACTTTTGACAAACCAATGGCCAACATCACATCAAATGGGAAGAAAACTGAAATCTTTCCCTCGAAAACCAGGAACAAGACAAAGAAACCCACTATTACTATTTTTATTTGAGATAATAATTAAAACATGAGCTAAAACAATCAAGCAAGAGAAAAAATGATGGGCTACATATAGGACAGGAGCAATCTTTCATTATTTACAGATGACATGATAGAAGATCCAAGAAATTTCATCAAAAACCTCTTACAAATAATAATCAATTTCACCAACGTAGCAGGTTACAAAATCAACATACAAAAATCAGTAACATTTGTGTACATCAATAATGAACTCAGTGAGAAACAAAATTAGGAAAGCAGTGTTGTTTACAACTGTATCCAAAAAACAAATATCTAGATATTAACCTAACCAAGGAAGTGAAAGACCTCGACAACAAAAACTACAGTACTCTGCAAAAGGAGATTGAGGGGGGCATTAGAAAACAGAGGTGGGAGTCATGGTGACTGGCATGAAGAGGGTCCTAGACCAGCTCAGTCTCCTGCTGTTGACAGGACTCAGGGATCAGGCACCAGCAGGAAAGCCAGTGACACAGTAGGACCCTGGCTGGAGCACACAGGATGGACAGGCAGGACCAGTGGCACTGAAAAGTCAGATGCAACAGTAACAAAACGAGCCAGCAGATGCTAAGTTAGGAGAATCAGCTTTGTGCTTGGGGAAAAAGATACTCCGAAGAGAAGTGGGCAGGCAGTACCACCTTCTCTTCTTTTCTTTTTCCTGTTTTTCACCTTTTCTTTTCTGCTCTCTTTTCTTTTCTTTTTGATTTTTTTAAGCAGCTGGGGGAATCTCCAGTCACAGAAAACTAATACCATCCTCAACTCAAATCCAACACAAATCCACATGTAATTTTGACTGGTGCACACACTCTGGGATCAGATTTGAACCTACCACAGAACAGTGGACACTAGAGGAATTTCACTACTTATATTTTTTTCTGTCTGGTGGGTTTTCTTCTTGGTAGCCTGCTGGGTTAGTGTATTTTCTTTTGTTTTTTATTTTTGTTCTATTTTTGTTGATATTCTTGTTTTTTGTGTTTTTTCCATTTTATTTTTTTATTTTATGTGTTTATTCCATTTTATTATTTTCTTTCCATTCTGTTTTTTCCTGTTTTGTTTTTCTTTTACATTTATGGTTTTTATCCATGTTTGGGTGTTTATTTGTTTGCTTGTTTGTTTGTTTTTTACCAGAAATTAAACTCAGGACCTGGCACTTGCCAGGAAGGTGCTTTACGCCACTGAGCTATATCCCTGGCCCCATGTGATTGTTTTTGTTTCCCTTTTTTTCTTTTTTCTTTTTCTTTTATCCTGTTTTCCTTTCCTTCTAGTTTCTACATTCTTTTTCCTCTCATTCATGATTTAGATCTCCAAACTTTCCCTTTGTATTATTCCATTCATTGTCTTCCTCTTTTTCATCAACTATTTTTCTTGACTTTGTGAAATTTTCAGGTGGGTAAACATTCTCTCTTCCCTTTCTGGCTCACTTCAGTACTTCTAGGCTTTCTCTTCTAATCCCTGCCTCTTGTATCTTACGGTTATCAAAACTTGAATCATTATCCCTTGCCCACCAAATTTGCTCCTAATATATTTAAGCACATTCACCTCTCTATCTTAAACCCGCCACACACACACACACACACACACACACACACACACAAACAGGGTTATATCACTCTCCTAGGTGGAAAAAACATTGCATACAAGTTCTGGGTATAATTTTTTTTTTAATTTAAAGAGGGGGAAGCAAAACAGAAAAAAAAGGTAGAAACAATACAGAATTTCAAAAAAAATAAACCATAAGAAATCACTATTTGATACATTACATATTATCTTCTTGGATATAGTTGTTCAAGTTACAAAATTAAAGCATACAAAGTGGACATTCAAACAGTGAGGCTGCAAACAGTTCTGTTCACCGATCCAACAAAAACTTAGTAACATGGTTATCAATCCTACACACTTAAGTATACAAACAGTTATCTATTTTAGAGCACTTTCTTTTCCTCCTCTTGCTTTTTTTTAAATTTTTTAATTTGAGAAAAAATTTTGAAACAGAAAGAGGGTAGAAACAATACAAAATCTCAAAAACAAAACAGAAAAAAAAAACAAAAATAGTAACCAGTAAAAAGTCACTAGCTGATAATTACATATTTTCCTCTTAGATGCAATTGTTCAAGTTACAAAAGTAAAGTCCACAAAGTGGACATCCAAACAGTGAGACTGCAGTCAGTTTTGCTCATCCATCCAACTAAAACTTTAGCAACATGTTTATTAATTCCACACACTCAAACATACATGCAGTTATATCCTTTAGAATGCTCTCTTTTCCTTTTCTTATCTTTATAATAACTATAATCCATTCTCATAAACTACTTAGAAGTTCTTCACATGTATAAGTCTCTACACATATACCTAGCCTTTCTGTATTAGAGGGAGAAACAAATCAAAACAAGTCAGCAATACAAATTCCTAGAGAAACACGAGATGAAAAGAACATACAAAAACACAACACTAGTTGATCTAAGGTAGTCACTATGATGTCTCTTGTTATTTTCAATAAAATTGTCTATATCATCAAATATAATATAAACTTAGCATTGCTTTACACTATTAATAAAATCTAAACATTGGAGACATTATAGAACTTCAAAGGCAGTTAACAGTCAAACCAGAATGGGTATCCTATTGAATCCTGTCATCTTCAGAGTAGTTGCCCCTTCTCTCAGACTTGACACTCTCAAGCATACCAGATTCAAATAAAATCAGTCAAGATAAAACAGTGATATAACCAATTTTCTGTCTTATCTCTGCCATGCTATTTTTCCGTTGTTATTTGTTTACTTTTCTCCTTCATTCCACTGTCTGCCCCTTTCTTTGAGGCCTTTTTGCCATTATTCCTGGAACCCTGGTGATTTTCTTCTCTCTCTCTAGAATGTCCTTCAGTATTCTTTGCAGGGTTGGATTGGTGGCCACAAACTCCCCCAGTTCCTCTTTGTTGTGGAAATATCTTGTCTCTCCATTAATTCTGAGAGACAGTTTTGCAGGGTACATCATTCTGGGTTGGCGGTTATTTTCTTTCAGGGCTTGGAATATTTCACACCAAGCCCTTCTTGATTTGATGGTTTGCATGGAGAAGTCTGCTGTGATTTTGATGAGTTTTCCTTTATAGGTAATCTGTTTCTTTTCTCTGACTGCTTTTAATATTCTGTTCTTGTGATGGATTTCTGGGATCCTGATTATTATATATCTGGGTGTAGATCTGTTTGGGTTGTAGCAGGCTGGAGTTCTATATGCCTCATTTATCTGAACTTCACTTCCATTACCTATGTTTGGAAAGTTTTCCTTAATTATTTCTGTGAATAGACTTATTTCATTTGTATTTGTTGCTGCATCTTCATTCACATATTTTATTCTTAGGTTATAAATCCTCTTGTCATCTTCTAGCCTTTTATCATTGCTTCCTGGTTCCTTGTTATTTTTAAGAAATCCTTCCTTTCACGATCATACTTTGCAAATCTATCTTCAAGTTTTGAAAGATTGTCTTTAGTTTCTGTTAAAAGGTTTTGCCAGGTTTCAATGGAGTTTTTAATTTCCTGATATTCTCTTTGGATCTGTTTCATATATTCTAGGTTTTGTTTATATTCTTCATCAAAGGCTTCTCTCCTTTCTCTGGGTTCCTCTATTCTTTCATTTGTGCCTACTTGAGGATTACCCAGGACTTTTTATTTATCTTCTTATATCTTGCTTCACCTGAGTTAGAATTTCTGATTTAAATTCGACGATGAGGTCACAGATGTAGTTCTTTATTTCCGATGAGTCTGTCTCTGACATTACAGGTTTGCTGCTCTCAACCTCCTCTGCATTTACCTCTGTTGGACTCACTTTCCCTGGTTCCACAGTTGGGAACCTTTTGCTCTTTCTCTGTCTTGTCATGTTTCCAGCCCCCTTCAGATAGGTGGGTGGTGGAGGTCTCTGGGCCTTTCCTTTTGCTTACAGTTTTTCTGCAGCGCACTTGCTAGGGAAGTACCACCCCCCCACAGTGCACTGCAAATATGCGAGTTGCAGGCTGAGAGCTGGCTCCTCCCCCTATGCTAGTCAACCAATTTATGCTTCAACCAGTTTGTGTGTTCCCTGGGGATGCCACTGGCCAAGAGAAGCCTCGTCCCTGGCTATTGGGTTTCAACCAGGGGCGTGGCCCTGCCCGAGCAGATCCCACCAATCTGCTTTGGACTAGGAGTTATCAGCAGAAGCCGTCTCGGGTTTTGATTCAAGCTGGCCCTGCCCAACTCCAAAATGTCGCCCAGCCAGTCCTCCCGGTTTGGGGATTCCAGTTCCCGTCACTCACCAAAGTTCATGCAGCTCGACTGGCTGTTTCCACTCCCTGTCTCAGTGCCTCCTCCGGCCGAGGGTCCGGAGCTCACCAACCCCCGCTCTGGGAGGGCCGCGATCTCAGCTCAATCCTGAGTCACCTGACTCTAAGACGGGCTGGTACAGCGATCGGGGCTCGCCCAGCTCCAGCCCTCTGTCCGTGCTTCTTTTTCTTCTTTCTTTTTTCTTTTTCTTTTTCCTCAGTTTCTTCCTGGGTCATGAGACTTCCTCTCCTTTTGTCTGGCTTTCTCCATGTTGCGAGATTCCAGCGTCTGAGTTGTTTTTATTTGTTTTTTCCTCAGAGAGGCTCTTATCATGCCGCCACTCAGTCAGCCGTCTTGCCTGTATCCCCAGGTATAAATTGTGCTATATTATACAACTGTAGAATGTGCTCCAATGGTTAAAGATACCAGGCTAATAAATACCAAAGTTTCTCAGTAGCCAGCTGTACTTGAGTTTGTTGTTACTGCTAACTGCATTCATTTCTTTAACCAAGATGTCACACCTGTTATAATAAGTTTTTTTTCTCTCCAGAATGACAACACTGAGATTGTAAGGGGACATAATGATCATCATAGTCCAGTACTAAAGGAATGGGCTGTGAATCAAAAAGAGAGCTACTACACATTCTTAATATATTGAGAAGGTAAATTCTTGGTAATGGACAGAAAGATCAAGAGACAACTGTATCAAAAAGACATTCTTGAGGAATGGATATCACCCAGGAAGTCAACACCAGGTATAAAGCGATCTAACATAAGAAGTCTACAAACATCAAGACACAAAACAAAATGAAATAAAAAATAGAAAATGACAAGAAGAAGCAAAATGAGACACCAAATGCCCAGCCCACTCAGAACAAGCCCAGACCAAAAAAAAGACAGGAAATCAGAAGCTGGAATTCTCAGAAACAGTAGCAGCAGAAGTGAAAGAAAATGGAAAAGACCATAGAAAAAATAGTATCTAAGGTACAAAAAGAAATGACAATCAAATTGAAAGAAATTAAAGTGGACACACATAAAAAATATGAAAAGGTTAGAAAAATGATGGAAACCATGAATGCCCAAGTAAGCAAGAAATGGAATCAATGAAGCACATTCAAACAGAAATTGAGATTAAAGACTCCACTGAAAGTTTATACAACAGAGTGAAGGAAGCTGAGGATATAGTATCAAAACTAGTAGACAAAAAGGTGACTAGTGACCAGGAAATGAAAGCTATCTTAAAAATAGTAAGAAACCAGGAAAAATCAATCCAACAGCTACAAGATGAAGAAAAAAAAAAAACATAAGATTGACCAGTATGAGAAAGTTTGAGACAGTGAAAAATGACATGAAAAACTTCTTCACAGAAATAACAGCAGATAACTTGCCAAACATGGATAAAGAATTTGACATGCAAATAAGTAAAGCATATAAAATTCCAAATAGCCATGACCAAAATAATGTGTATAACAATCAAGATTCCAGCAATTCAACACAAGAACAAGATATTAAAAGCAGCCAGAGAAAAGAAAAATTCACTTATTAAAAAATCCCATCAAAATCACAGAAGACCTCTCAAAAATAAATTCTCAAATCATGGGAGCCTGAAATGAGGTATTTCAAGCCTTTAAAGCAAACACTCTTCAACCCATATTGATGTGCCCTGCAAAACTGTCTTTTGAATTCAAGTGAGAAATAAGATACCTTCATAAAAAAGAACAACAAAAAGAATTCATGACTACCAAGCCAGCATTACAGAATACTCTGAAGAATATATTGGAAAGATATTATGAAGAACATAAACACACAAACACCAGTAGAAAGAAACAGCCAAGCAGAGAAAGTAATTAAACAGAGGAGAAAGACGGGGAATCAACAACAGAAAAATAACATGAAAAACATAAGTCAACATATATTAGTTATAACCATGAATGCAACTTAACTCACCAATCAAGAGAAACACACTGGCAGAATGGATCAAGAAATAAGATCCATCAATATGCTCCATTCAAGTAATACATTTACCCAAAAAAGAAATTCATTAACTAAAAGATAAAGGATGGAAAACAATTTTCCATGCCACAGAAACCCAGAGAAATGCAGCAATAGCTATTCTATTTGAAGACAATGTAAACATTAAGCCAAAATTGGTCAAAAGAGACAAGGAAGTTCACTACATACTTTTTAAGTGAAAACTCCAAGAAGAAATAAAAATCAGCAATATATATACATCAAATAACGGTACACCTAACTGCAAAAAAACAAATATTAACAGACATGAATAGACAAATAAGCACTAACACAATTGTAGTTGGGGAACTTAATACCTCACTCTAACAAATAGATAGATCAACCAGAAAAAACAAAACAAAAAAGAAATACCAGAGTTAAACCAGCCTGTGAACAAATGGATCTGGTAGATGTCTACAGTGTTCTACTCTAAAATATTAGAATCCACATTCTTCTTAGCTGCACATGGAACATTCTCCAAAATAGATCACACACTAGACTACAAAACATATTTAAGTAAAAGGAATTGAAATCCTTCCTTGCACACTATCTGACCATAGCACAATGAAATTGGAAATCAACGACAAAAGAAATCATGAACACTACACAAACACAAGGAAATTAAACAACAGATTTCTTGACAATCAATGGGTCACAGAAGAAATTAACCATGAAGTTACACAGTACACATAACTAAACAACAATGCCAATACAACATAATGAAACATGGAATTCAGAGAATACAGTCCTAAAACGGAAATTTACAGCACTCAACTCTTACATCAGGAAAATAGAATGAGCTCAAATAAAACACCTAATGCTGACATCTCAAACTTCTAGAAAAAGAATAATAAATCAAACCCAAAGCTCTTACAAGGGAAGAAGTTGAAAGGGAAGCAATACTTCCCAAATCATTTCTGAAGGTAAATATTACCCTGATTCCAAAACCACAGAAGAACCCAACCAAAAAAAAAAAAAAAACTATAGACCAATCTCCCTAGTGAACATAGATGCAAAAATCCTCAGTAAGATACTGGAAAACAGAATGCAGCAAATCATCGGGGTTATCATACAGCATGGCCTACTTGAATTCATCCCAGGGATGCAAGGATGGTTCCGCATATGCAGATCAGTAAAGGTAATCACCATATTATCAGAAGCAAAGACAAAAATCCCATGATCATTTCAATAGATGTACAAAAAAAAATTTGACAGAGTCCAACACCCATTCATGATTTTAAGAAAATGGAAAATTGGAATAGAGGGTCTTTACCTCAATCTGATAAAAAGTTGTCTATGACAAAACAATAGCTAACCTAATACTAAATGGTCGAAAACTGAAAGCTTTCACTCTAAAATTAGGAACAAGACAAGGATGTCCACTATCGCCTTTTCTATTCAAAATAGCTCCAGAAACATTAGCCAGAGCAATGTGACAAGAGCAAAAAGCAAAAGGAATAAGGATATAAAAGGAAGAAATTAAATTATCATTATTTGCAGATGACATGGTATTCTACATAAAAGAACCCAAAAGATCCACCAAAGGACTTCTAGATTTAATAACCAAATTTATTAATGTGGAACAAATTAGAAGATGGAGACATAACTAAAAACACTCAGTCACCTTATCTTTGACAAAGGGGCCAAACATGTCCCACTGGAAGAAAGATAGTCTCTTTAGTAAATGGTGCTTGAAAAACCAATTTTCTATACCCCCTAGATGAAAATTAGACCCATTGTCTACCAATATGTACTAAACTAAAATCAAAATGGATCAAAGTTCTAAATATTACAACAGAAACACTAAATATATTGGGAAAGAAAATAGGTAGAAATCTTGAAGATATGTGTAGAGGCAGAAATTTCATGAACAAAACCCAAACCACATGGTAAATAAAGAATCATCAAATAGAATTTTACCTTACTAAAAAGCTTTTGCACAACAAAAGACATCACCAATAAAGTCAAAATACAACCCACAGAATGAGAAAATTTTATAATCAGTTGTCCCTCAGAAAAGGACCTATATGTAAATCATTTAAAGAATTGAAAAAATCAGGGCTCAAAATTCAAATACTCAATCCAAAAATGGTCATCTGAGATGAATACACACTTCTTAGATGAAGAAACACAAACAGCAAGTAAACATGTAAAAAAAAATTCAACATCATTGGTCATTTTAGAGATGCAAATTAGAACAACACTGAGATTCCATCTCACTCCAGAAAGAATGGTTATCATCAAGAATGCAACCAATTACAAAAGCCGGAAGGGCTGTGGGGAGAAAGGAACACTGCTCCACTGTTGGTGGGAGCGTAGACTGGTGCAACCACTGTGGAAATCTGGGGATATTCCTCAAAAACCTAAGATTAAAGGTCCCATTCAACCCTAATCCTATTCCCTATACCCTATTCCTGTCTGGGTATATTCCTAGAAGAATTAAAAGTATCATAACACAACAATATATGTGCACCCCTATTTATAGCAGCACAATTTGTAATAGCTAAATCTTGAAAACAACTCAAATGCCCACCAACTGAGGAATGGATTTAAAAAAAAAAAAGATGTGGGGCTTTTTATGTAATGGAGTACCAGCCAGTCATAAAAAAGATACACTTGAAAATTTTATGGGTAAATGAATGCAACTCAAGACCACACTCATAAGTGAAATAAACCAGATCCACGTGTATAAACATCATTTTTTTCACACTAGTGTGAGAATCTGAAAGCATAAACAAAATCCAACATGTAAAACAGACATTGAGAACAGGGAAAAAAAAAAAACTCTTCAAAAGAAAAGAAAAAATGTGATGAGAGAAATATGAAAGGAAGAAAAAAGGAAAACATATATATATATATATATATAAACACAAGGCAGTTAAGAAAGCTATACAGCTGTTTTCTCTTGGTTCACTGAGGGGAAAGTTTTGTGCTAGTAATTTTCTGGAAAATGTTTCATGCCTGTATCTTGTACTGTGAACAGCTACTGTGAATATAACAATATGTAATGTGTCGATGATTGTTACTCTCATATTGTCCCTTTTAAAAGTATTTTATTGTTATTTCTTACTTTTTTCTGTTTAAAATTTTTAAAACAAGAAAACAGAGAGATGGACCCTTTCCTGTGGTTGCTGGGTTCCAGAAGAACAGCACAACAGGAGAGCCAGGGACGGGCCCCTCCCTTCTCCCCACGGATGAGATTCAGGAGAGCTGTGCAGGAAGACTCGGGGACCGGCAGGAATAAATATCAGCCACACAGTAGGCCCCGCCGGGGTGCACAGGACGGACAGGCAGCACTAGCAGTGTGACACTGTCAGAAGCAACAGTAACAATAAACACCAACAGGTGGTTAGTTAGGTGAACCAGAGTCGTGGTGGGAACAAAGGCACAGCGCAGAGCCAGGTGGGCAGGACTTCCCTTCTCTCACTTTTTCCCTCTTCTTCATTTGTATCTTTTTTTCTCTCTCTTTTTTAAGTGGCTGGGGAGAAATCCCGTCACAGGAAATTAGTCCCATCCCCCAGACTCACAGACCAGGCCCAGGTAACCCCTGCTTACCCCTTCATTCTTCCTCTCCTGCCCTCTTCTCCAGCTGCCCAAAGCTTGCGTGACCATTCATTGTCCTCCAGCCTGATTTCTACTTACTTTTCAGTAATCTTTGCTTTGTTCACTCTTTTTCTGAAATTTCTTCCATCACAGTGTAAATCAGCTCTATCAAAGGGAAACCCTTTGCACACAAGCTCCCAATGTGTGATTGGTTCTAAAATATAATTGGACATTTTGCTCCTATGGTTACATGTACAAATGAATACCTACCACAGTTTGTCAGTTTCTAAATTGTGCTTGATGCTAGTATTATTGCTAATTATACTACTTTAGCTAGGATGTCATATTTGTTTTAATTAGCTGTTCCCACTCTGTACTACTACTGGGCAGCTCTGGGTTAATAATCTCACTACACCACAGCACCAAAAGACTGGGACTGAGCCAAACAGTTACCAGTGTCTCACTCTTAACTAATTGCAAAGGTAAGATCTTGGGAGAGGCACAAACCAAGAACCTCATACACAGAGAAAACATCCCTAAAGAACAGACATGACCTAGAGAGGCCTTGACACTAGTGATGTAGCTACCTACCACAAAAACTTACAAGAATCAACACAGAAAACAGAATAAAAAATTTTGAAGTGGAGGATAAGATTCAGAAGCAAAATGAAACCTCAGACTTCAAGACACCCAGAACAAGTCCAAGAGACAATGAGATAGAGAAAAATGTAAGACACACACCTTACATTTCTGAAATGAAAGCAATGATAGTAACCCAAGTAAAGAACAAACCCATGAGTCTATAGTGGAAATCAGATAATAAATAATCTTTCAGGTAAAAAAAGAAATTTCAACATCTATAAAGGAATGTCTCAGCAAATCTCAAGCACACATAGATTTTAAAAATAGATGATAACAGGAAGAGAATGGAAACTATGAATGCACAATACAGGAAAGAAACAGAATACATGAATATTGGGGACTTGGCCTAGATCCCCAGTCTCCCAAATGAGTGTCTGGTGAAGGCTTAAAATAAATGAGACAGAGCTCCAGGAGCATCCAAACCCTTCTGCAGAGTTTGTGACGCTGAGGGCTAAGACACAGAACGTCACTGAGCAGCCTGTATTTATTAGGGGGTTAGAGTGAAAAAGGTAGGAAATTGAACAGACCATGAGAGTGGTTCGGGGACTTTGCCAAGTAACAAATTATGTCTAATGTAGAAGAACTATTTCATGAGAAGATCTCCATGTTGTATTTCACTACAGGAGTGAAATGCTGAGGCTACAGTCTTTATTTACTTAATTGAAGTTGGAACCTGGTGTCCTCAGCCTTTTTCTTACCTTGCTCTGGCCATGCAACAGTCCTGCACATGGATTCAATTTCCAGTTTCACAGCTCCCAACATATTCCTCTCATTTGTTTAGTAGTTGTGTGGGCTGGCTGGTCAGTTGAAGTTGGAGAAGCTGCATTAGGATAGTTACCACAATTTAAACCCTGTATAGTCCATCAACCTGTAACAATAATGGTTCCAGTGTAGTCAGTAACTGTTAGAAGATGTTAGCGATTTGAGCTCTTACAGCTAACATTTACTATGGCATTGTAATTTACCATTTATACTTTTCTACAGGAAGTTCAAGACCAAGTTAAGATGAGGCCTGTATCAAATACAATCACTTTCTTGCTATCAATCAAGGTCAGTTAGGTCTCCTCAGGAATTGGCTTGGAATCATACACAGTACCTCTTGGCTCTACAGTCAGTGTCAACCATCAGGATGAGCCACAGCCATTGCTTGACCAAGTTGTTTTCCATGAAAGCTTGGGAGATTTTTTTTTCCTGGTGACTCTCCTTAGGCACAGCATGCATCAAAGATTGCTTTGCTCTGTAGTCTCATAATTTTCTAGATCACAGAACAAGGGACTTAGTGAGTATCTATAGATGATGCAAGCAGAGGTTCATGTCCTGGATCCTCACTGACCTCGAAAGGCTGGAGCCAAAATGTTGGCTTCCCTCTTAGCCCATCTATCTCTCTAATTTTCATCTCTAAGCCTCAGTTTTTGAACATCCAGAAGAAAAGACTGATAACAATTCAGTGTATTAGAGGCAGTAAACTTAATATTACTATCTTAGCTAAATATGAAATACCTTAGAACATTAAATGAACCATTTTCTGTTATCCATGGATATTTTAACATTGGAATATTTATAGTGTTAACAATTACATATTTTACACAGGAAATCAGTAATCAAAACCATATACATTACAACATTTTTGTAACAATCCAAATTTTTGTTTCGACATAAAATACCCTTTTAGTCAATCATCAATATCTAATACATAAGAAGCTTTTATCTAACTTATTGACTTTTAGTGAAATATGAATTTCATAAGTTTTTGGTAGTGGCAGAGGTCTGAATATGAAACAAAAGTCTATTCCAATAAATAATCTCCATTTTACAATTTGGAAAACTAGTATATCTGGAAACATGAGTACATTAGTATACCACGAGGTTAAGACAATCATTTGTCACAGCCAAATGAAACCTTTGTATCCAAGCATTTTTAAATTAAAAACCTTGTTGCATTATTTCTTTTGATGGTGACCAATGTGAACATCTTGCAATAATATTTTATATAACATTAGTTGGAGTATCTCCCATAAGCTATGGAGATCACTGGGGCCTCCAATCAATAAACAAGAACTTGTTAAAAATGTTTTCAGGCAGCTGCTTTCTTATTTATCAGTTGGAGTCCTGTCCAACAATCCCAATCCCAAGGGATTTTATTTACTCATCTTAATAAAATATATATTTATTTTATTTTTTATTAATCTTTTTATTATTTTGGGGTTTTTTGATGACTAATAAAAACCCAATCATAACATTTAACCCATTAATTTTTTTTAAATTTTATTTAAAGAGAAAAAAATGCAAAACAGAAAAAGGGGTAGAAACAATACAGAATTTCAGAAAAAAAAAGCAGTAAGAAATCACTAGTTGATAAATTCCATACTGTCTTCTTAGATCTAGTTGTTAAAGTTACAAAATTAAAGCATACAAAGTGGACATTCAAACAGTGAGACTGCAAAGAAGTTCAATGATCCAGTAACAACTTAGCAACATGGTTATCAATCCTACACACTTAAACATACATGCAACCATACCCTCTAGAGAACTTTCTTTTCTACTTTTTAAGCCCATTATCTGCTTAGTTATATCCTGTTTCTGGTTGCTCAGTACCTTACTGACTTGTTTTGTTGTTGTTATATACTTTTAATCAACTTATATAATTCTGTTGCCTTGTTTTTGAGTTTCTCCTCATCCATGATCCATGGATCAGCTTTGGTGGAGTTGGGAGATTTTGGGAGGTATTTTCTTACTATCTTATCTACTTTTTTTTTTTGAAAGTAGCAAAATACAGCAGAACAAGACAGAACAAACCCATGTGACTGCAGTGCAGTAAAACTACCACAGAACCTCAGAGCAGGTCACCAGGACACGAGCAATGGGCTCAATAGTACAGCCCATTTTGTTCACATTACCTGTCCATTCAATCAGGTAGAGGAAAATGGAAGGAAATATTGAACTTATAAAAACAAAATACTGAATAAAGCAGTACCATTAATCTAAACTGAGCAAAACAGTGATAAAAAGAGATGGCAGAAGGAAATCCCCCTTACTTGCCACGCTGCATATATTCATCCTCCCAGGAGATACTCTGACCACCAGTGCCAACTTGCTAATGGGGATGGGGGGTGGATTGATGTCTGATCCTTAGCACGCACACTGGCAGGGCCTCAGCTGCTTACCTGAGTAAGCAGTAAGCCGCCTGTTCTCCCAGCGCCCAAAGTTCCAACATAATGCAGAGCTCAGGAATCGCTGATAGTTCTCGCCCCGGTGTGCCAGTGGCTTCCCAGGCCCCCAGCTGCTTACCAGGGTGGCAAGTAGGCTGCCTGTTCTCCCAGCGCCCAAAGTTCCAACATGATCTAACCCATTAATTTGTAAACAATGGGAGACTCTCAAGTCAATAATAAACAAAACTAGATATAACATTTACATAACCAATCTTTGCATCATCTGGACCAGCTGCAACCCAGGTGGCATTTGGACCAGTTGGAAACATGCTTTGTAACTTTATAACTCAAATAAATCTTTGATCAAATGATCCATAAATACAAAAGGAAAGGGGCAAAAGAGAAAAATTATTGAGCTCAAAGTAAAAGGAATAGCTGTTTACAAAGCAGACAAATGGACAAACATGGACATATAATCTGTACAGTTTTACACAGACATAGAAACAAGCATCCAACTTGTTGAGGTCTGTGAGAACTTTTTTAAGTTCCCAGGGGCTATTTATGTTGTAATCTAACTCTTACCACAGCCATTCTGTTCTGTATGCACCACACCATTTGACCTTTAAAAAAAGAGAAAACAGGATGTCCTGGTTCCTCAGGAATGCACAGGTGTGGGTCCCCCCACGTCTTTGTGGGGCTTTTTTTTTCCCTTTATAAACCACAGCCAAATCTTAGCCCAGTTGCACAACAGTGTAAATTCCACCCTCACTCCGTGTCGCTGGATACCAGCCTAAATAAATAAATAATAAGCACTCTCTTCTTTTCTCTCCAAGACATCTTGGCCTTTTTATTCCTTTTGCCTTTTTACAATTTTCATTTTATTTTGGGGTGCAGCCTTTTGGGGTACAACAATTAATATACTTGTATCACACCCCTTTGCTGAACTAATTTGATTTTTATTCCTGTGTTCTTGGAACACCTGTTCACCTCCAGCACTCCCTGCCCTCAGGGCGTTTCTCAGGTGATTTGTGCCATTTGGGCACTCCTGTATGGCACTTGTGCTTTTGGCTACCTATGTGTGAATGATCACTAGTTCATTTGACTCCCAACAACTGCTCACAAACAGACTGGACAAACAGACAACAGATACGCAAATGGACTGACAAACATCTTACACATCAGAGTGCATTCAAATATATATTTAGCCAGATTGAATTACAATAACTTTTACAAATTTAGAATTTATAACTATAAATTGGCTAGTCAGATTTGTTATAGGTCAATTAGCAGCGATCTCATATGAAAGGACTTAGTAAAGACAAAATCTTATCTGTAATTAACATACATTTTTGTATTTTATCTTAATACTAGTAACCTGTGTGTCCCTTTCTTTCATTAAACCTCAGCTTGGTTGTCTTTCTGTACTCATCACCTATGCAGACCTCTGATTTGTTTCTGGGTACCATCTCCTGGGCATCCTGGGTCAGTTACGGCTGGTTCTACTTTCATCCTTTTCTGGCAGTTGTGTAGTTTCTGAGGCATCACTGTCACAGGACTGAGTGTCAGCTTCTTGAGAGGGATTCGGGTCCATGAAACAGCCAGACAGCCTGCTCTGCCACCCAGATAGGCCATGCAGCGTTCTCTGGAAAAACACAAGCATGCCCTCGACCCCACATTAGCACTGGACTGGGTGCTTTTATTGTCCAGTATGATCTTTCCAATGGCCTCTTTAGCTTTTGTTTGATTGTATTATCTTTCTGCTCTGGTAGTTACATCTTTATTAGAATTTAAAAATTTTAAATGGCATATACTGCCAAGTGAAATCTATTATGTGGTGAGCTCTCCTTTTTTTTTTTTTTTTTTAATTTAGATTGTGACCACATTTAAGTATGTTTAGACCTGAATATTGTAAGGAATTTTTGTGGTAAGGTATAAAGAAAAATAACCTGAATTTGTATTTAGACATCTTGGGCTTTTTCTTACTGTGGCAACACACGAGCTGTGTTCTCGCTATGGCCTGGAGACTGCTTTTGTTGGGGATCCAAGCAGCAATGTGATATAAACTTTTAATGCATAAAGTATGTATGCAGATGATGGGAAAAACCAGGGTACCTCAGGAGGACCAGGGACGTGTCCCACCTCTCTGGAACCAAGTCCCACCTTTGCAGCCCTGGGCCCAGAGCTACAGTGCTGCTCGTGGTAGGCCAGCCATTGAAAGGCTTGGCAAGCCCAGCAGAGTTCACTCCTCAGCATATGGGAGGCAGGGTTGTAAACCCCAACTCTGAAATGC
>PVLA01005948.1:0-20097 GCA_004027455.1 Hydrochoerus hydrochaeris
TGTGTGTGTGTGTGTGTGTGTGTGTGTGTGTGGCTGGTTGGGGATCTAACCCAGGGTCTCCCTGAGGGAGCAGAGAGCGTGCTAGGAAGCAGGTCCTCACCAAGCCACACCCCCAGCCTAGGGTCTATTTACATTTTTGAAAATGATCATAATCCTCATTCTGGAGTTAGCAATAGTTACTGTATTCCAGATTATTGAGTCCTTTAGTCCACGGCCAATGGCTTTAACGTGATAATAATAAAATCCTTACATATTACCCCCAAACACATTTTAGAAAGAACTCGTCTTATTCTCCCAAACTATGGAAACAGCCCGACAGAATAGTTCTTGCAAATTCCTTTGGAGTCTTGCTTCATGGAAGGCCCCCTCCTCTGCCTTCGCCGGCTGCGGTATCACCCACTGGGCAGGCTTGGGAAAATTCCACCAAGACCTGACGTTATGAAATAGCCGTGACCTCAGGCCCCGTGTGCTGAGCTCATGGCAGCCACAGGCTGACTGAGAGCCCTCCCCATCCTCCAAGCTTCCTGTCCGGTGACAGTGGCTCCCAGCGGTGGCCCTGTGGCCCTTGCCTCTCCTCTGCAGCCCTCGTGGGCTCTTGTCTCGCCTTCCCCTGCTGCCCCTCCCCCAGCCTCAGAGTCTGGGGTGCTGGTGCTTGGTAGACTCTGAAGTCTCAACTCTAGATGTGCCTAGGGCCGGTCCTGGGTTCTCCCTGAGCTGTGTTGTTCCCCTCTTACAGTTGAAGGGACTAAATCAGGAGGTACTAAGCCAGGGAGGTGACAGCTAGCTTGTATTTATGATTTCTCTCTGTTAGTTCTGGGTGCACGGAACAGAGAATGAACCAAATACTTTGCTTCCAAGAATTCCGTGTCAGAGAGAAAAGTAGGTCCTCATTCACAAAACAAGTGCCTACCGGGTACCTCCAGCATGCTGGCCACTGGGCGTGTAAAGCACCAGGCACGGATCATGTGATAAGGTTGTCAGCCAGGCTGGGGGGCACATGCCTGCATCTCCACACCCACGAGACTCAAGAAGGAGGATCGCGCCGTGTTCAAGCCCAGCTTGAGTGGCCGGGGATGCAGCTCAGCGGCACAAGCGCCTGCCTGGCAAGTGCGAGGTCACAAGTTCGATCCCCAGTACCAAAAAAAAGAAAAAAAAAGACCAGCTTGAGTTAGATGCTGAGTTCAAGGCCAGCCTGAGCTACATAGTGAGGCCCTGTCTCAAAAAGAACAAAAGCAACAACCAGATTTATGACATTCTGCCCAGCAGCTTTGCGAAGGAGGTCTAGTGACTTGGAGCAATTTTCCCTATACCTGCCGGCCGTTCGTGCGCCTGTGGAGAAAAGTCTGCTCTGATGCTTCGCTCTGTTACGTTCACTTCCTGCGCCCTGCCGCCACGGAGCTGAGTTTCCCACGCATCGCTGCACGGACGCCTTTTGGTTTGTAATCTCAGGCATCTATTTGTACTTCCAGTGCTTGTGATTTTGATTCACAATCAAAAGACTATTGCGGACACAAGCGCCAAGGAGCTTTACCCTGTATTTTCTTCTAGTGGTTTTGTAGTTTCAGGTGCTCTATCTACACCCTTCGTCCACTCTGAGTTGTTTTTTGTATATGCGGGAGGTAAGGGTCTAATGCGATTCTTCCGCCTGTAGGTATCCAGTTGTCACAATGCCACTAGATTTTAGATTTACAAAGATATATATATATATATATTTTTCAAATCCATTTGATTTCAAAGAGAAAAAAAATAAAACAAAATTTCAGAACACGTCAATCAGGGGCAACAATGGTCCGTACACATCCCCAAATCATTCCCCCAGAGCACAGGGCGTCTGCACTCTATTGTCCAGACAGGACCAGTGCAAATCTTTCTCTTCAGCGCACTCAGAGCTACAAAGAGATTTTAAAATATATTATTACAAAATATATAATGTGAAAGTTATCCCCTGAGGCAGCGGGGTACAAATTTGAACCCAAGGTGGACTACTTAGCTGCTTGGTCAGAATCTATCTCAAAATAAAAGACTATAAAAAGCCTGGGACTGTAGCTCAGAGGCACTGGGTTCTGTCCCCTAAATCACACGCACACATGCACGTGCACGCACACATGCACACACACACACACGTGCAAGCATGCACACACACACAGACTGCACTGGGCCAATTTATTTCTTCATGATTCCCGCACTGGTTTAACTCCTTGCTTTCCAGGGCTCGATTACTCCACTTCATTCACTCCTTGAAGTGGAAACGTAAGGTCCACACACTAAAGGTGCCTCAGCCTGGTCAAACCCACGCGAGCAATCAGCTCTTCTCCTGAGCAGCTCTGGTAGCCGACCTGGGCATTTCTTCCCAAGGGTCCAGTCCCTTGTGATCTACTCCTCTGTCCACCCAAGCTGACCTCTGTTTGGGCTGTATGGTGCCTGTTCCATGTCACCCTTTCTTGAACTTTCACCTCCCTTTACGTGAGGCAGACTTTGGGGCCGGGGCTGTCTGTGAGTTTCACTGCCTCTCTCCCCTGGAGCGGGGCTCAGGCTTCGGGGTGCAGAGCAGGGGGCGTGCGGAGCTCCCTGGTTGGTTATCCTGGCCTTTCAGACACTGGGATGTTTGGGTTGGAACGCTGACCTCCCAGCCAGGTGCCAAGTGCACCCTCCCTACCCCGGCCGCGGAGAAAATCTCCTGACCTGTCAGATGTCCCCAGAGGGAGGACATCACCCCTTGGGAGTTACAGATTGAATAATCCCTGAGCTCTGCCTGGGGTGCTGGCCCTCCAGCTCTATCGCCCTTCCTATCCCAGCCTCTCGAGTGAGTGAAACACACTAGGTTAGTTGTTGCTGTTGTTTTGGGAGACGGGGTCCTACCATGCAGTCCGGGCTGACCTGGAGCTCCTTCCACCGCCCAGGCTGGCCTCCAAACATTGGGTCTTTACAGCTAGACTGTGGTCAACCCTGCCCCTCCAAAACAAATAAGTACAAAGAAAGAAAGAAACAAAAATAAGAAAGTTTAAAGGGGCAATTAGCATAAAGAGCCCAGAGGTCGTGGCCCGGTAACCAGAAGGAGAAGGTGCAGCCGGGCTGAACCATTTTCTCTGGGCCGCGGCCGGCCCGCCTTCAGGCCTTGAGGGGGAAGCCAGGGCTCGGCCTGGCCAGCTCTGCAGCTGCAGCGTTTGCTCTGGCACCTTGTCTGCACTGCTCTCGGGCGTGCGAAGGTGTGGGCCGCCTTGGAGACACCGACAGCAAGCGCTGGAGGCCCTGGCCAGCAAGTCCACTTCTAGGCATCTGCCTGGAATGAGCAGCCCCGCGCGCAGCCACAGCTGCAGGTCTCCCCTGGCAGCCCCCGCACAGCCCAGGGTGCGCCCGGCCTGTGCCACGGGCTGTGTGAGCACACGCCTGGCCTGAAATTGCGAGCGTGTTTCCTCCCCAGAGGACTTCTTGGCACCTAACGAGAGGCTCCCTCACCCTGTTCTGCTACCTGCAGGGCGAGTTCCTGATTCACCCTGAATGCAAACGGGAAGCAGCAGCGAGGGCGCCTGCCTCCTAGGGCTTAGCTGTGGATTAAATGCAGTAATACATGCAAATGACCCAGCTCAGTGAAGGGCGCATTGAGCAACGGCGCGTGTTGGCATCTACGCATGCACGGGCGTCAGACAAGCGCAAAACAAGAAATTCCTAACGCGCCAGCTGCTGCCAACATCAGGTACATTGAAGACCAGCACCAAGGCTCCAACCAAGCCCCCTCCAAAAAAAAGAAACGGGAGAGGAAGAAGAGGAGAAAGAAAGGAAGAAGGAAACCAAGGAGGGAACCCCACCCCACCCTGTGTGCCGGTCCCCCTGCTCTATAGCTAAGGGCAAAAAAAGCAAACTATTGTTTAGTCCCTAGCACCGAAAAAGAGCAAGTGAGAGAAGTGAAGGACATGATGACACCTCCGTTGTTATGAAAGTCATTATGAATCGCAGCATAAATTCCATGCGTGATTGGTTTTATCTTCTGTGGTACATAATTCAAGTTTTGAATAGAAAAAGTGTGTTTTTCTCTGGGAATGAGGATGTAGGAAAACTGAACTTTTTTTTCTTTTTTGTTGCTTTGCTTTGCTTTGTTTTGAGACAGGGTCTCAGCACGCTGAACTCACTCCGGCTGGCCTCGATCTTGCAGCGATCCTTCTGCCTCAGCCTCCAGGCTGAGCTGTTCTACTTCATTTCCTCCTAGGCTTATATTTCAAACAATCTCATCACGCAGGTCTGTCCCCAAGGGTCCTCTCTCTCTCTGTTGTTGTTATTGTTGCTATTTTTCCAAATAGGGACTCGTTATGTAGGCCAGGCTGGACTGGAAGTCACAGTGATCCTCCTGCCTCAGCCTCCCAAGAGCGTGCTAGGATTACAGACATGCATCATCATGCCTGGTGAAGGGTCCTCTCTCTGAAGGAGTCCTGCTCCCCACTGCTCACAACCCCTTTTGCCCTTCCGGACCCCTCAGCCATGTGGACATGGTGTTTCCTGTATCTTCGCTCACCCCCAGGCTTCATGGAACAGCCAGGCAGCTCCTCTGCCACTGTCCCTGGTACCTGAGCTGCTGGTAAAGCACTTCCGGCACAAAAAGCAAAGTTTTCTAAGCATCCACTCTGGGTCGCTTCTCGCCATAAATGGGGATGGTGCCTCCTTGGTCCCATTCTCAGCAGAGCTTGAAGCCCAGGAGTCCGGCTCCCCCGGGCGCAGGTCCCAGTGACCGGAAGCCTCATTCAGTCCTGTGTCCTTGCTCTATTTTGCTCCACGCTGGGCTTGTCATCCAGGTCTGCCCTGAGCTCTAGACCCTGCTGGCCTCCCGGGGCCACATTGCTGACAGACAGCCACGGGCGTGCACAGGGCTGCGCTCAACCTTTGACCTCTGGCATTTTCTTCCTCCTCCTCTTCCTCTTCTTCTTCTTTTTCTATCTTTCTTTTTCCTGGTATTAAAGATTGAAGCCAGGGCTTTTGCTCTAAGCTACCTCCCAGCCCCCTTTCTATTTTAAATTTTGAGACAGGGTCTAGCTAAGTTGCTGATTTTCCCAGGCAGAGCTGGAATTTATGATCTTCCTGCCTCAGCCTCCCAGAGTGCTGGAATTACAAGCATGTGCCACCACACCCCTCTAGCATTTCTCTCCTTTATTCTTCTTTCCCTTCCTTCCCCTCTTCCCCCCTCCCTCACTTTCTTGCTTCCTTGCATCTACTCTTCCACTGTTGGAAAATTTCCAGCCTGCTCCTTTTTTTAAAAAAAAATTCACTCTCCCCATATATAAGCATCAGGCATTGGGCCATGGTGCCAGCTTTGGGACTGCTGTGTGTCCCAGCACTCATGACACAGCCAAGCCATAGCAGGCCACCCGGGTTTGCGTAGATCAGTCAGCCCCTCCCCTCCAGACCAGAGTCTCCCGAACCCTGGCTTCTGCCCGCCCAGCAGCCGGCGAAGGGCCTGAGACAGGATGGCTCCGAGGGCTCCTGACCTGGCTGTGCACAGAGAGGGTGACGTTGGCTTTGGAGGGGTGCAGAGGGTGTTGATGGGGGGTAGCACGAGTGTCTGGCAGGCAGCCTGGGACACAGCGAGCCACTGCCAGGAGCACAAAGAATAAGAGTAACCAGTAACATAGGTGTCACAGCACTGCATGATGTTACACGCAAACGCAGAGTGACGGGTGTTCTTGTCACCTGTGTCACACAGTAAGTGATTGTTCTGGGAAGGTACACGTCAGACTTCCGGCAGTGTGAGGAAGCCTAAAGAAGAAAGAGCTAGGGCTGGGGACTTAGCTCAGCGGCATAAGCGCCTGCCTTGCAAGCTATGAGTTCAATCCCGGTACCGATAAAAAAAAAAAAGCAGCAGCCGCTTTGCCCTCTGTCTCTGCCTCTTTGCTGCGCAGGCTGCAATGACCAAAGCCTGGCCAGCCGGACTTGAAACTGCGGCGGAGGAAAATAGGTGCCCCACTCTGCATCTGCCAACATAGTCACCCAAATGGAAACTCTAATAAAAGTTCTATAGTCAGAGAAAAACAGGGGCAATACTGGGCTGGGTGCGCATCCAGGAGGCTGAGGCCCGAGAATCTTGAGTTTGAGGCCAGCCTGGGGCACACAGCATGATCAGCTGCACTGCCTAGTGAGACCCTGTCTCAAAAACAAATGAGCTAACAACAGTAACAAACCCCACAAAACTAAGGCTTTGGGTGTCACTCAGCAGTACAGCTCGTGCTTAATATGGGGAGGCCCTGGGTTCTACCCCCACTTCCAACCACAACTGAAACAACCCCGCATTAAGCCCCTCCTTGAACAAACTTCACCTCTGTCAATCTTTCCCTTCTTTTCTTTTTTGCAGCGCCGGGGATTGAACCCAAGACCTCGCAAGCACTGAGCCAGCACCCTGCCGCTGAGCCACGGCCTAAGACCGACACCTTGTGCAAACGCACTTGGCAGGGAATGCAGAGGCTCGGGGCTTGGAGCTGGCGGGGAAATACCCATCTCCACTGCACGACCAGGGGCAGCTGGACCACAGACAGCTGGGCTTTCTTTAACATCCCAACACCTCAGTCCTCATGTGCTTTTTACACTGTCATCTTTAAAATTCACATTTCAGAGCTGGGCGTGGTGGCTCACGCCTGTAATCCCAGCACTCAGGAGGCTGAGGCAGGAGGATTGTTGTGAGTTCGAGACCAGCCTGGGCTATAAAGTGAGTTCAAGGCCAGCCTGAACTGCATAGTGAGACCCTGTCTCAAGAAGACAGAAACAGTCACATTTTAAACGCTGCCTTAACAGTTTGTCTTGATGACTGGGTTTTGGTGTCTGTCTAGCTTCCCTCCTGCACCTGTGTTCCAGCATTGGTGGGGTCCTCGGTGTCACCAGAGTGCGTGGCTGGCCCCTTGGGTTGTTTCTGAGTCGTCCTCACACTGGGAATCCAGATAAGAAACCCGATTATTTCACATCAGGAGGGGATGGAGGGGTTTTGTTCTCCGCTATTCACCTCTTTGAAGTGTTAATGTTTTCCTGGATGAAATTTTTACACTGGATTTATAATCTAATCCTTCAGGTGGGGAAAGGCACCTGGGACAAGTGGGGAGCCATACATGGACAGGGAAAAGCAATCAGATTCTATTTGTGTCATCCATCCATCCATCCATCCATCCATCCATCCATCCAAGGCAGAGTCTCACCATGTAGCCAGGCTGGCCTCCAACTATTCCTCTTCCTGCCTCAGCCTCCAGGGTGCTGGGATCACAGGCAGAACCCACTACATTTGGTGCTCAAATTCTATTTTTGGAAAGAATCATGCTTGGGTGAATAAGATCTACTTCCTTGCCTCCCCATTTCTTCCAAATCCATCCGAATGAGAGGATTTTTAGAACATATTTCGTACATGAATGAAAGACATTTACAAAAAAGAAAATAAAATCAAGGTCTGGGTGGTTTTGAATTGGGTACCCTGGTTGTTAAAGGCCAGTGTGCGGTAAGACTGAGAACCAGCACCCTTGGGCCCAGGATAGAGCTCAGTGGCACAGCAAGTGCAAGGTCATGGTTCCATCCTTGGTACCTCCCCCCAAAACCCCTCACCCCCCCCCAAAAAAAAACTCAGCATCCTTGCGGTGGGAAGAGTTCCGAGGTCCGGACCATAAAGAAGACTACAGGAAACCTTCATTCCTGCAACGCCCATTGGGAACTCAAAGATTTGACTCACTGTACAGTGTGCGTCTCACACACACGGACAAGGGAAGAGTTTCGTGCCTGTCTTCCCTGAATCCTCTTTGCCTGTGGCTGTGGACACCAGTGGGTGTCAGTGTCACCAGGATGCCTGTGTGACTGCCAGCCCCACCATGGAGCTCCTGATCCTGGGGTCTGGGGTACAGCTCAGAACTGAGAGTTCCCCCGAGTTCTGACTGTGATCCGAGGCACCTGGACTGCACCCTCATTCTGAGAACTCCTGCTTTAGGGTGAGTACAGCACTGCAGTGGACCACAACCTCCGAACTAGCAAATACAGGAAACTGGACACAGAGGCAACAGGTCTACTTTCCTTTTTGATTCTGGTAGCGGAACTCATGACCTTGCACTGGCCAGGCAGGTGCTGGGCCACTGAGCTGTGTCCCCAGCCCTTCAGGTCCCCTTTCACAGTAATTGCACAGCTTTGTGAAAAAACGCAAACATGCTTTTGCCTCACAGCATAATTTAGGGTCCGCCAAACTTACAGATCCTCTCTTAAGGATATCTAAATTTGGTCGGAAAAAGAAACGTTAGCTTAAGACATCTCCAGTTTTGGTTTTGTAGGCTAAAGATTTTGTTTGGTGGCTGGAATTATATATTAAATAGATATATATAATCCCATATATGTCTTCTCTACATTTTTTTTTTTTTTTGCGTTGGTGTATCTGGTACTAAAAACAGCTTGGAGGTCAGCGTTTAAAACAGTAGGCCTAAAGTTGGGTATATTTTTGTTTCTTGTAGTTTCTGGATTTAATCCGGTGTTCATTTTTGCTGGCTAGAGCTCCCCTCTGAATGCCTGGGTTGCCATGGTGACACTGTGGCCTTTGTACGGTGGTGTTTTCAGGTTGGATGCCTCATGGGGGAAATGGGTTCCCACATGCAGGACTCAGACTTTGGCACCAGGCCCCACAGCCCACCTTTCTGTGCCTGCTGGGTGCTGCACCTGGCTTGTGGGGCTTCTAAAAGGAGACAGTTAAGGGCAGGAGGCTCACCCCGAGTTCAAGCCAGCCTGGCCTAATAGTATGTTCAAGGGCTGCATGACCTATACGAAGAGACCCTATCTCAAAAAATAATAATAATAAAATGAAAATAAAAAACTAAAATAAGAAAGTGGACAACAGCTTCCCTGCAGACCCTGCTGGTTCTGATTCTGATGGGCTTGGAGGGCTGGAAACTGACAGGAAAATGGTCCTGAGC
Organism: Hydrochoerus hydrochaeris; assembly: GCA_004027455.1. Lineage (NCBI taxonomy): Eukaryota > Metazoa > Chordata > Mammalia > Rodentia > Hydrochaeridae > Hydrochoerus > Hydrochoerus hydrochaeris. The sequence continues at coordinate 8,907 of PVLA01005948.1, forward strand.
ACAGAACCTTGCTCCAGGGCATGTGCGTATGTGTGTGTGTGTGTGTGTGTGTGTGTGTGTGTGAGTGTGTAAGCACTGACAATCAAAATCCAAGATCTCACCCAGTACCTAAGCACTGATTCTTCATAATGCTTTATTGTAACAAGACAATATATTCCTTTTTGTGAGAGAAAAGAATATATTTGGGCATTAACTATGGTTACTGCATTGTTTTAAAAAAATTATAAAAGATACAATCACAATGGCAACAATAAAAATAAAAAACAGAAGCGTAACAATTTTTAAAGAACTTTCTTTCTGGATCAAACTTCGAAATCAAATCAGGATATTCCAGCAAAAAGAAAAAGAATTGTTACAATCTATATTACTTGCAATCCCTTCCCCAAGGAACCCCCTCAAATGAAACCCCAACGCTACAGAAATGCAAATCAGCTTCATCTGCCCCCCTCCCCAGTGCCATCTTGGGGGGTTGGGTCTGGCCCAGGTCTTCCTTAGGATCGCACAGCGTGGTTAAGCGTTGCTCTTAGAGTAGAGTAATATGAATGCCCAAAGCCCACTCACACTGAGTAGAATGGGTGTGTGCTTAGCAGACACCAGCTTCTAGGTTTGATGGCTCCTAGGTTTGATATCCAGCGCCAAAATGAGGAAACTTATTTTTTTTTAAATCCTAGTTAAACTTCCAAGCAAGACTAAATTTCCCATTCACCTCTTCTTTGCTCCAAGAGATGCAAATGTTTAAATACCTCTCCATGAAACTGTGGCTGTGTTTAAATCACTTTTTGTTTTGCACAGCGTAAAAATTTACATGTCTTTCTTTGGATGGCTCTGTCTAAAGAACCCTCGGTGCATTTAAAAAAAACAAAACCCAGGCTTTAAAAGGCTGTGGGGTCACAAAGAGGCTTCGGAGCCTGGGGTTCTCTTGACAATTCTCCGGTCTGAGAGGAATTTGGGGTTCCTTTGCAACCAACTTCCCTGGGAAAGAAGAGGCTGGGGGTGTCCTGGGAGGTCTCGGATGAAAACCAGCAGAACTCAGAAAACCTGCGGTCTACCGTTTCCTCTCCTCCCAGCTCTGGGGGAGCAGACCAGCCGCGAGAGCGTATTTCTTCCTACCTTTACAATCTTCCTGGGGACACTGTATTTTCCTGAGCTCCCAGTTTCTGCCAACCCCGTGTACTCCGCCTGCTTCTGTTGGGGAAACAGTTTGGGATCGCCAAGGCGCAAAACCTCTTTGGCCTCTGAAGAAGACCCAGGTCCACCGCCTTGCCGTTTCTGACCCCTGGTTTAATTTTACCTGCACCTGGACCTTGAAGCCGGATGAAAGCTAGAAGGGACTGCACAGATTCCACGGAGATGTTAACAGTTCTGGCTGCAGAGATAAAACTAAAATACAAACAATAACTGTGCCTTTAGCCAGCAACATATACTCCATTAAAAATCTGTTGGAAGGAGCCCCCTACTGCAGGCCAGATACAAACGTGAAGACCACGCAGGACTCCGGGAAGACCCTATCCAAAGGGCGAGAGCGCGCAGCTTCCAGGAGGGAGGAGGGCAGGGGTGGAGTACGGAGGACCTCTCAGGTGTCTTCCAATCACGACAGCTGTTTTGGTCGTGCATCTGTCCTCCCTCCCCACCCCTCCCCCTCCCCGTTAATTAAATACACGCTCCCGGCCCGAGTTTACAGCGCAAGACTCGGCCCTCCGGGAGCTCTTTCCTGGCGGTTGGAACTCCTAAAACTCGAGGTCCCAGAGTCGAAGAGCTGGCAACATGAATTTCCAGTTCCTAAGGGTGAGGAGAGAGGCCTGGGCGGATGCTGCCAGGAGGGAGGGATGCGGTGGGGACGAGCGGGCGCCGTGGGGTGCAGGGTGCTGGCCCCCACAGCTGGGTCGGCCTCGTCCTCATCCGCCGGGACTGGAGCAGGAGCCGAGTCTGCGCCGCCCAGCGTCTGGCCACTATGGACCTCCTCCTCCTCCTCCTCCTCTTCGCCTTGCGGCGACCAAGATAAGTTAAGTTGGCTAAGCTGGCCCGGAGGTGAGTGGTGGCCTCGGACCCCGAGCCCTGGAAGGCTCCAGGTGGACCGGGGCTCCCATCCTGGTCCTCCCGCCTGCCTCAGGTCGCATGCAGATGTGTGCCGGGATGAGTGGAGAGGTGACAGCAATTTACTGCGGTGCCATGTGTGAGTGGCCTCTGGCAGGCCGGGGTCCCCAGGGTCCCCAGGGGCAGCGCCAGAGGCAGCCAGGCCTGACTTCAGCTGTGCCCTCGAGAGCCACCAGGAAAGTGGCCTTGAATAACTAAGCCACTTTGTGACTTGGGGGCAGTTGGACAACTCAAAATTTGCCTCTGCCGGGTATGAAATGAGGCAGGCTGTCGTGGAGTTAGAGGTTTTTCCATGGGTGACGGTTCCTTTTGGAGAGTGAGGTACAAATGAGGTCTGGGACAGAATGGGACCGGCCTCCTCAGAAGCCTGGGAACCTCAAGTCCCCGCTGCTTTGCTTAATGGTTTTTTTTTTTTTTGTATGTAAAAAGTAGTTTGTCGGGAAGAAATGCTGAGGGCTTGGAGGTGCCGCACCCACCCGGCCTGGCGGAGCGGCTGGAAGCTCGTGGTAGGGCTGAGATCAGAGGCATCGCTGTGTGTTGGGCCTGCTTTGCACACTACTAAAACATCCTAGCTGGGCGTGGTGGCACACACTACAGTCCCAGCACTGTGGGAGGCTGAGGCAGGAGGACCTCGAGTTCCAGCCCAGTCTGGACAATTTAGCAAGACCCTGTCTCAAAATAAGGAATTAAACAAGGCTCGGGAATGTAAATACAGCTCGGTGTGATGGCCTTGAGTTCCACAGCCTGGGCCGCTGCAAACAAAAGCAGCTATTTTTAAATCAAGATTGTTGTTCTTTCCGGGTGTCCAAGAATTGATGCCTGGAGCAGCCCAGGGTGTGCGCCTTACTGGGCTTGGACAGTTCTGGGTACCTTCTAAACCCCAGTGTGTGTCCAATGCGTCAGTGTCCTGGCCGGAGCGTGGGCTCCAGGATGGACATCCTCCCCCCAGATTTGCTGGGACTGCCCGCCCTCTCAATTCTCGACCCCCCACTTTCCCCGCCTTGGGCCCCGCCTTTTACTGAGGTCCCAGCAGGGATGGGGTGGGACCGAAGCCCCGGCGCGTGCCTGGCGTCTGCAAAAGCGCTTGGGGGCCTCCACCTGCTGCTCGGGCGCCCCTTTCCCTAGGGCGGGAAGAGGTGTTCTAGGCCCGCCCCAATCCAGCTCCATCCAAAGGTGGCTCCCTTTGGTCGGGGATGGGGGCGGGGCGGCAGAACCCCGGCTCCAGACCCCCCTTCCCCGCCGCGGCCCTGCCGCTTTGGAGGTGGCTCACAGCCAGACTCCGCGGTCCTTCAGAAACCAGATCTCCTTTGGGTCGGGAGTGTGAGACAGCCTCCCTAGGGGGCAGCAGAGGGGAGCCCCTCCCTGCAACCTTTCACCTCAGCATCCCTCGTTTCGCAGCTGCGAGGCCTCTGCGGGCCCGGGTGGGCACCGTCCCGGGAGTTTGTGCCCAAAGGCGCAGCCTTGCGGTGCGCATCCTCCCGCTGGCGAGGGCTGGGAGCTGGGCGGGGGGGCGTCCCGGGTACCAGAGCGGCGGCTTCGGTGCGCTCGCCAAGCTGGACTCCCGCAAAGCTTAGGCTTCTGGCGTCCCAACCTGCGGCGAGCGCCCGGTTCCGGTCCGAAGCCCAGCGTGTGCGTGTTGGGCAGGGTCCCCGAGACAGGAAGAGGGTCTGTTCGGGCCGCCTTGCCCGCGGAGGGTTGCGCTGCAGTCGGCGTGCGCCTCTGCGCCTCTGCTAGGCGGCACGGAAGTCTCCGGGCCCTCGCATCTCCCGGGAGGCGGCGCAGTCCCTAGGTGCCTGCGGCTCCCGGGGCAGAGGCGGGAGTCTCCGTTCCCCTGGGCGGCTCGGGCGAGTGGGCTTCGGACGGGAAGGACAGCTGGAGCTGGCTCTGGGGTGGAAGCGCCCTTCAGCTCCCTCCTGGCGCCACACTGCGGAGGCAAAGTGGTCAACACAGAACAGATTTCCAAGCTGCATCCTAGATCGGGTCTCAGGAAGGCGGGGAGTCGGTCGGGGAGTCAGGGGGGTCCGAGGGAAGCGCCACGAACACCTTCTCGCGAGAGCGTGGGACCCCACCCTCCCGGTCGGGGGCGCCAGGGTGCCGGGCGCACCAGGTCGGTTGCTGCGTGGAGCAGGTGCCGCTTGGCTCATTCCGGCCTCGGGAGCGCGGCTCCCGCGGTTGTTTACCCCAGGCCCGGGTGTCTGGGAACCACAGAGGAATCGGGAGCACGCGCCTTGGAAACGCTGCGCCCTGCCTACTCAGAGCAAAGCCCCCAGATCCCGGGTCCAAAAAGTCCAGGGGTTCCAACTTCCGAGTTTTCTTAGCCCTTCCTGTGAGAAAGTCACCTAGGATCTGACAGTTAAGAAGAAAAGGGACCGTCGCGCGGAGGGCACCTATTTTTATTTTAGTTATTTTATCATGGTGGGTCTCGCTGAGTCTAAAGAATGGCTCACCCAACCCCAGTAGGGCGGGAAGGTGGTGGATGCCAGGACTCTGGGGAAGGCGGGGCCCGGTCCGTTCTGGGTCCAGGGCGCTGTCTCGCACCCACAGCAAGTAGTGATTGCAAAATTGGGTTCAGACTCACATTGAAATTGTTCGTTCTTACAACTCCCTGGGAATATTTAAATCTGCTCCCCCACCCAGGCACAGGCAGGAGGTTGTCCCAACAAAAGTTCCTCCCCCTTCCAAAAAAAAAATCGACTTTTCTCTAGCAACGAGAAGTCAATTTTAATCATTGGAGCAAAGGATTTCGTTTCTTTACATTAAAAAAATAGCACTGAACGTTGGTTTTAAGTTTGGGTGAAGCTGGCAACATTATTGTAGAAAGAAGTTTCGCTTTTTACCTAGGGTGTCTCCCGGCACCTCCCTCCCGCTTCCCCGCGCCTCCGCTCCCCGCCCGGCCGGCTCCTCTCTCCCAGGGAGAGTCGAGGCTGGGGCAGCGAAGGGCTGGGCTGGGCAGGAGTTCGGTGCCCTTGGCCACTGCCAGCGGCGAGAGATTCGGCTTGGGGCGACGGCAGCCGCACGCCGTTGTCCCCCTTCTGGGCCAGTCGCACAGTGGGCCGCTTCTTGGGTGCTGGGGCCGGCGTCCCCCTAAGCCTTTTCTCACTGTGTCTCCGGGGATGTGGAGGCCAGGGACAGGACGAGGGGGTGACTCTCGGGCAAATTAGGACCCTGATGCCTGGCCCAGCCCAAACCATGAGTCTCCCAGGGGTGAGTGGGGTGGGACGCGTTTTTAGGAGCCAAGGGGACCCCAGCTGTGGACATCCCAGTTCAGGGCTCTTACATACTTGCGTCTCGGTTCCCTGCTAGGTCAGACTCGGATGGCACCGAGCACCGAGTCCCAGATGGGTGCCTTGGCCCGTGCCCGAGGGACCGCGCATGGACTGTGCAGCTCGCCCCACGCGACGTGGGGCCGGCGCGCAGCCAGCCCGGGTGCTGGGCGGAGCCAGCCTGGGACTGGCTGAGGCCGCCCCGCCCGCGCCCGGACCTCCGCGCCGGCCTCCGGGGAGGAGCTATGGTAATTTCCTTCTCAATAAGGCGCTCGGGTCCCCCGGCGAGCGGCGGGACTCACGGAGCGGGCGCGGCTCCCCTGCCTACGGCAGCGGTGTGTCCACCCGCGGCAGCGCCTTAGCCCGCGAGCCGCCGATGCGCGTCCAGTGACCGAAACAGCGAGGTCTGCGCGCGACGGGGACGGCGGCGGCAGACGCCCGGCCACCGTGACCCCAATTTTGGATTTACCGCTTGGGGGGTGGGGGGGACCTGGATTTAACTGGCGACTGTTTTGGGGGACGCCGGACGCCATGTTGTGGAAATTAACCGATAATGTCAAGTACGAAGAGGACTGCGAGGTGAGCTTGGGCCCGGGGTGCAGGGGGGCAGCCCATCCCGCCTCGCCCCGCCGAGTGCAGCCGAGAGGCCGCGACCCGGTCGGGGATCGGCGCGCACAGGAGCCCTCGCCTCGCGGCGGCGGGATGAGGCAGCGTCCTGCGAACCCCTCGGGCCATTTCTGCGGGACCCCTTCCTGTGTCGGGCCCTTTCTAAATACCCAGCCTCGGGGCCTGGCCTGGAAGGGGCCTGGCGGAGCTCACCGATTGCCCGCGAAGCCAGCGGCCCTGCGCCCGCGTTCTCCGAAGCGCGCCCGCCTGCAGCCCCGAGACGCGGTTTTGGCGCTGGAAGTCTTGAGTCCAGAGGGGTCAAATGAGGCTCCCTGCCGGCTACACCTCTGCGTAGTGTCCTCCGAGGCGGGCTTGTCACCTGCCCCGCTATCTCTTCGGGGAAGCCAGAAAACAACTGGAGCTTGGCTTTCCAGGAGAGGTGGGGGCTGGGGCGTGCTGGGGCCAGATGGGGCCGGGAGCGCTCGCGAGTGCCCCATCCTGTTGGACAGGTTGAGCTAGAGTTTCGGAGAGTAGGAGGGAGGGAGGCGGCGAGCGGGAAGAGGAAGAGGACGCGGGCGGCGGGCGGCGAGCGCCAGGGCCCGCGGAGAGGGGAGCCTCGGGCGGCCAGGTCGAGCCGGGCCTGGCCGGGAGGCGGGAGCGCACCGCGCGCGGGGACCTCCGGGGGCGCCCTGCTGCAGCCGCGGACACTTCCGCTAGGGGGCGACGCCACCATGTCTCTCGGCTTTGCCTGCCACCCCTGGAGACGCATCTTTTAAGAATTCGGCCTAGGCGAGTGGAGCGCGCAGGCCAGGTCGCCCCGTGTTCCGGCTCTGCCTTGCTCTCTGTGCGCCCGGCTATGTGGGAGCTCGGACCGCGGCCGGGCCCGGCGTGGCTCGCGGCCCTGCCGCTGCGCGTTCCTTCCCCGGTGCTTCGGGCGGCGTCGGGAGGCTGGCACTGCCTGGGAGCGTCACCTGCCCCGAGGTCTTTGTCCGGAGGGCGTGGAAGGGAGGGTCCCTGGGGTGGGGTGGAGTAGGCGCGCCTTCCCCTTCCCCGGCTGCTTCCCCCAGCATCGCCACTGCGACATGTGCGGGCTAAAGAGCGAACGCGCTCGGCACGGCGTCCCGCGCTCGCCCGCCTCCTCCCTGGGCGCCGGCCCCGGCCACAGCCCCGGCCCCTCCGGGCCCAAGGCCTGGGGTTCGGGCTTGGCACCTCCGGGCGCCTCGGGCCTCCGAGCGCCCAGACCTTCGCCGCCGGGCGTGAAGGACGGCTTCCCCCAGGTCTGGAGCAGCAGCCGCCCCTCCCTCCGCGAGCGCACTGCACGCGGCGACACCCCGGGGCGCAGCGCCCCCGGCTGCCTTCCGACCCGGGGCAGAGCCTGTGGCGGGCGGGGCGAGGCCGATCCCCGGGGCGCTCCGCTGGGCTCCTCTTCCGGACGCTGCCGGCCTGGTCCCGTGGCAGGGTTTCGTACTAACCGGGTCCGCGCTGTCCTTCCTCCCAGGATCGCCACGACGGGAGCAGCAATGGGACCCCGCGCATCCCCCACCTCTCCTCGGCTGGGCAGCACCTCTACAGCCCCGCGCCGCCGCTCTCCCACGCGGGGGTGGGCGAGTACCAGCCGCCCTACTTCCCGCCGCCCTACCAGCAGCTGGCGTACTCGCAGTCGGCCGACCCCTACTCGCACCTGGGCGAGGCCTACGCCGCCGCCATCAACCCGCTGCACCAGCCTGCGCCCGCCGGCAGCCAGCAGCAGAGCTGGCCCGGCCGCCAGGCCCAGGACGGGGCCGGCCTGCCCGCGCACCACGGCCGCCCCGCCGGCCTGCTCCCCCACCTCTCGGGGCTGGACGCCGGCTCGGTGAGTTCCCGCAGGGACGCCTACCGCCGCTCCGACCTGCTGCTGCCCCACGCGCACTCCCTGGACGCCGCGGGCCTGGCGGACAACCTGGGCCTCCACGACATGGCTCACCAGATGGACGAGGTGCAGGTGAGCGGTGGTGCCCAGGCTCCTGCGGGGGACCCGAGTGTGTGCCCCCCACACACGGCCGGCGAGCCGGCCGGCCTCCTCCCCGCCGCCGCCCCCACACTTAAAGGAAACCTTGTCCTTTCTCCCCCAGAATGTCGACGATCAACATCTGCTTCTGCACGATCAGACTGTGATTCGCAAAGGTAAATAACACTGCGACCCTGACTTGTGAGGTCAGCCACTTACCGGCCGAACTTGGGACTTGGTGTGGGCCCCGGGACATTGGTGGTGGCAGGGACCATGGAGACTCAGGAGGAGGCTAAGGGTGCATTATCTGGATTAGAAAGGCTTTCTTTCTGACTCGAAGAAAAGGCTCAGGAGCTGCCCCTGTCTGAACGCGCCCTGGTTTTCTAGGGCAGTGGACTCAGTGGTGAGGGTGTGTACCAGTCAGAGGTCTTTCTGTCTTTGCGGTGTGAGGTGGTATTGTGACTTTGAAAACCAGCCAATGCTTGGTTCTGTGACAGTTTGAACCTTTTATGAGTCAAGATGGGATTTGGTTTTTGTTATGGGGGGGGGCTCCTGGATTCTGATCGCCCAGGAAAAGCTTTGAAACCATTTGTCTGGCTTAAAAATAGTCCTGAAGAGAGCAGGGCTTGGAGAACTGTCTGAAGCGGGTTTGGCGGTGGGAAAGAGATGGGGAAAACTGGATTAGTTTGAGCGAGTGGCCCATTGAGTTTTAGTTCCATCACCAACAGGTTTACCAGTCTGGTTGTTTTGGGAAAGAGAGTTAGACCTAAATTCAGGCTGGTCCAGCCAGACCTGGTGGTGCATGCCTGTAATCCCAGCCCTGGGGAGGCTGAGGTGGGAAGATTGCTGTGAGTTCCAGGTCAGTCTGGGCTACGTAGAGAGACCCTGTCTCAAAACAAGGCTAGTTAAGGTCTGTAACTTGAAATTGAATAGATATAGGGAGATATGATTTGAAAAATAAACTAAAAATTCCCAGTAAACCTTCTAACAGACAGCAGGTTAGTTTATATTCTAAACTTCACTGCCATCAGTTGTACTGAGGGCTTTGGTAAGAGTGGGTGAGAGCCGGAGCCTTAGTTGTTCTGTTGAAGGAGGAATTCATCATTTATTTGTATTGAAAACAAATGGGCTCATTAAACAGCTTATCTGAGAAGCCTGAAAATCCTGCCTGCTTGGGATCAGCCTCACTAATTTGCCAAGGTGTTAACTTGTGAATTTCAGATTGGATTTATTCTTGAGGGAAGAATATAACTTTTTAAACAGTGTGTTGCAACTCAAGGTCCAGCGCTGGAGGCCGTTAGTCCAGTGCGTGGTTTCCACCTCGTTGAGTGGTTTTGAAAGCGGTGCTTGGGTGCCGTGCTGGTGACCGCCGGTCCTGGTGTCCCCACAGGTCCCATCTCGATGACCAAGAACCCCCTGAGTCTCCCCTGTCAAAAGGACCTGGTGGGAGCCGTGATGAATCCGAGCGAGGTTTTCTGCTCTGTGCCTGGGAGACTTTCTCTTCTCAGCTCCACGTCTAAATACAAAGTGACAGTGGCTGAGGTCCAGAGGCGACTGTCCCCGCCCGAATGCCTGAACGCTTCCCTCCTGGGCGGTGTTCTCAGAAGGTACTTGGCCCCCCCCCCCCCCCCCCCCGGATGGGGTAGTGGAAGGAGAATGTGTCAAAGGGCCGGGAGGTATTTTTAACATTTATGTAACTTTTTATGCCTAACGCTGAATTCTAATGGGCGCAGAGAAGGTTTGGAGTGCGTTTCTTCTCTTCTAGAAAGTGCCAAGTGGAGAAAGAAGTGCTAACACAGCGCTAACACATTATCGCTGGCTTGGGATTGGATTCCGTGTGTGAGGCACAGCATCTGTACTAAGTGGAGGGGGCTGCCGGGGTTTTGTTCCCCCGGGAGCTTTTGTAGGGGGAGCTGCTACAGTTTTACAAGTGAAAATTCAGCTGCTCCGGTAGCTTGCCATGTTCTGTGATTTTTTTTCCCCCCCTTTTTCCAGGGAGATGATTCTAGGGGAAGATTTTTGATTTTTTTTTTATTGTATGGGGGTTAATTACACAAGGAGCCCATATCCCTTTGGATTATGGCTGGAATCACGTAGATGGTGTTTGATGGATCACAGCAACACTTCCGAGAATGTAGATGTTTTCACAGTGCGGCTTCTTGAGGGTGGCCCAACTCTCTTGTTCTCAGAGCTAAATCCAAAAACGGAGGCCGGTCCCTGCGAGAGAAATTGGACAAGATAGGATTGAACCTTCCAGCTGGCAGACGCAAGGCTGCTCACGTCACCCTCCTGACGTCCCTGGTGGAAGGTCAGTGCTGCTGTGAGCTTGCCAGGTGTTGGCTTTCGTACTTTTGCACAAAGAAGGAAAAATAAAGCCAAAACACAACTCCAAAGACTCTATCTGAGGTAGAGAGCATGAAAGCAATTTGAATTGTCTAGGTGGGGACATTGAACCATCATTTATCAAGCAAGTTATTTAAATACCTGGTTGTATACATGCTGTGTTGTGGGTTCCCCAGGAAAATCTGCTAAGAAGAAGTTGGTGGTGTACCCCTGTAATCCCAGCATGTGGGAAGCTGAACCAGGAGGGTCACAAATTTGGGTCCAGCCTGGGCAATTTAGCAACACAGTGAGACCCTGCCTCGAAATTTTAAAAGGTGGGGCAGGGGCTAGGGTTGTGGTTCATTGGGGAGGCGCTGGCTTCAGTCCCGTTCTCATCAAAAACAATTAAAAGGGAGGGGGGATTCCTAAGAAACAGGGATGGCGAAACAGTTCCTGTTTAAATGAACCAGTTTTTGAAAGGTGCTGCCAGTCTTTGGGCCATCTGTAAACAGCCAGTTACTCACTGGTGGGCAGAAGTATCGGGCCTGATTTTCATAGCCGCTGGAATGTTGGGATTGTGGTCAGTACGCACAATGGAACTGGCCCGATTCCCAATTGCTTCTTCCCATCAAAAGAAAAAAGTAATAGAACCCCCGTCAGCAAAAGAGCTCTGGTCCCCAATCACTGGCTCTCGCGCTATGTGGCATTTCAGTTTCCTGAGTGGGAAACCTCACACACACCCCCCCCCCCGCAGTCTGGAAAGTAGCCAGGAATGTAGTACAAGCTACAAAAGGGGGCCAGGGAGAAGTCAATCATTTTTTTTTTTAAAGTGAAACTAGCAGCACATTGTTCCGGGGCACCGAGCCTGTGGGTGGTGGGTGGGTAGCCTGCACTCGAACGACCGTCTGCATGGAGAACT